>APFE030298095.1:48678-242708 GCA_000404065.3 Pinus taeda
TGGGCAAACTCATTGGCATACTCAATCCCCTGATTTTTGCAAGATCTGGTGCACAACTATTGTCACAACTGATAGCAATCTGATTCTCTAACACCTGTCCCTGCTGAACTGAACATGCACTGACATGCAACTGAGTTAACTGATGTATTCATTAGTTGTATTATGAGTTATTAACTTGTGAATTAATTAATAACTAATTCACCCAACTCATCTCTAGTCTATTTGCCAGTTAGACTAAATACAACCAGTTTAACAAAGCTAAACTGAACACAACTCCATCAACTGCACCTCCAGTCAACTAAACTCAACTCACTTGAGTTCTAACTGAAGTCATGCATGCAAATATTCAACTAACCCATAAGAACCACGTATTTCCTTCATGCAATTGCATGTGCCACATCCGTAGGTCGAACTGAAGTGCTCCAAGAGAATAAGATAAAGTCTATAGTCCAAATATTATTGTGAGATAATAATATTTGACTTTTCTATTTTTGACAGCCAGTCTAAAAATAGACTTGATCACTCACACTGTGATCACTCACACTTTCATCAAAAATTGAAGTCCATCTATTTTTCCCAACTTGATCAATCATCCATAAACAGCAACCTGCAATCCATAGACATGATCCATATGTCTAAAAATAGACATAGTCTAAAAATAGACTTGCGCCAAAAATAGCCTGCGGGCCCACTTAGTGAAGGCTACTCATTTCACTAAGCTCCATCATCTTGTTGCAATCTCAACACATGTCTGCTCCTATATGAAAAAGATATCTGCCTATCCAAGAGAATCGGGCACTGCACTGGACGATCAACTTCCTCTCTCTTGTTGTCATGCGTGGGTAGCTTCCAAACTGCCAGATAATTTGCCACATCTGCATACCACGACGTTTTGACTGCCACAAAAAATAGATGTTCATCCAGAAATTGGTCATCTACTACCAGTGGATCATTCACCTTCATAATTCATGATAGAAAGTCAGCAACCAGGTTCTGCTTCCCTGAACGATCCTTAATAGTAATATCTTACTACTATTAAAGAAATAGCCTTCGGGTTATTGGACCATTTATGATAGGTTTATTAGCTAAATCCGAATGGCAGAGTGATCAGTGTACAAAAAGATTGGGTAGCTAGCTATATAGTGTGTAAATTTGTTTATTACATAAATAAAAGCTAAAAATTCTTTTTTTGTCACTTTATAATTAAGTTCCGTAGAAGCGAGATTTTTGCTAATATAATATATAACATAAGGTTTCTTTTCCTCCTCTTGGCCAAGGACAACGCCTATAGCTACATTTGATGCATCTGCGGATATGTGAAAAGGCAACTCCCAGTTTGGTCCACGTAATACTGGTGCTGTTGAGACTAGTTTCTTTAAACCTATAAAAGCTGTGTCACATTTGTCAGACCAACTGAAATCAACATTTCCAGTAAAAGCATATAGAGGCACAACAATTTGTGAAAAGTTTTTAATAAACCTATGATAATAGCCTGCATATCCTGGGAAGCTATGTACCTCTGTCTAAGTGGAGGGGTAGGTAGTAAAACAATTACCTGATTTTTTGTTGGGTCTACCTGTATTCCTGCTGCAGAGATGTAGTGTCCCAAGATTACACCCTCAATCATCATCATGTGGCACTTGACATTGCTTAAACATAACCTGGTAGCAATGCATCGTTCTAAGAATTTTTCTAATATTTGCAATGCTTGGTTGAAGTCATCCCCATATGGAGTAAAATTATCCATATACACCTCAAGTCCTTCATTTATTAAATCAGCAAAGATGCTGAGTATAGCTCTCTGGAATGTAGCTAGGGTTACACAAGCCAAATGGTAATACTATGTATGTGAATGTACCCCATGGACAGGTGAAGGTTGTTTTGTCTTGGTCTTCAAGGGAAATCTGAATCTGATTGTAGCCGCTGAAACCATCTAAAAAGGAAAAGAACTACTTCCCTGCCAAAGTATCTAGGACTTGATCAATGAATGGGAGGGGGAAATGATATTTCTGTGTCACCTTGTTCAACTCCCTATAGTCTACACAGATACGCCACTTCCCATTTTTCTTAGGGACGACCACCAATGGGGAGACCCATTTACTGTCTGAGATAGAATAAATAAAGTTTACCTCTAACATCTTTTGTAACTCTTCTTTAACAACATCCTTGAGATGTGGATTCAATATCTGTTGAGGCTGCCGGATGGGTCGAACATCCTTCTCAGTATAGATGTGTTGTGTACATAGCTGTGGGTCTATTCCTTTCATATTAGGATAATCCCATGCAAAAGCCCCTTTATGTTTCTGTAGGACCTGTATGAGATTTTGCTGTTGATCGCTATCCAGACCATCATTAATATTTATAATTTTTCCAGGTTCAATCTCTATCAGTTTGCTGTTATGAGCAACAGTCGTCTAAATATGCTGATCATCGGAATCCTTCAGAGGATCCTCCATGGCTTCATTATCTGAGATTGATTTCAATATTTGACATTTTACATTGCTCACATTAGCAGGCTGATTCATAAAATTATTAATAACGTCATCTTCAGTCTAATCTTTAAATTCTAGTGCCTCTGCTACTATGAGTGGTGAACAGATACTTTCCTCCAGGTATGCGGTGGTTGTTTACGTATCTTTACAATGGGCAGACTTGGATTGGCACGGGGATATAACACAAGATTATTTACAAAATCCCCCTTTGCAATAATCATGCTGCCTTCTTGGTAGCCAATATCAGCATCAACTGTCGCAAGCCAAGGTCAGCCCAAAATTAGAGGGTGCCCGTCTAATCTACTCTTTGGGTTTATGAAAAGAAAATCTACTGGATATTCCCACGAATCAACAAAAACTGTGATATCCTGTAAGGTTCCTTCTGGCCTTACCACCGAATGATCATCAAGTTCTAAGAGAGTGGTGGTTGGGTCCAGGGCTGTAATACCAAGTGCTTTACATGTTTCTATTGTTAAAATATTAATGGTTGCACCTAGATCAACTAAAGTATTGGGAAAAGAGTGGCCATATATCTGAACTATCACTATGGGGTTTCCAGGATCTTCATACTTTATTAGAGTTTCCCCTCCTAAGAGTAAATCAGATAAGGTCCCTACAACATGAATGGTGGGTGAGGTTTTTTCTTTCCTCATAGGCATCTTTACACATAGCTCTTTAATTGTTTTGGAATAGATGGGTATGTCTTGAATGGCTTGGAGGACAAGGATTTTAATACAAATATTTTTCAATTCCCCTACAAGATCGAAATTTGGATAAACAATAGATTTCGGTATTCTTAACCTTTCGGGGAACAGGGGAGAAATGACTGTAAGTTTTTTAGGATCTTCATGCTGATATGTATCTTCTCCTTGTTTTAGTTCAGTATTAATTACAGGTGCTGGTATATGTACATGTGGGGTTTCAATTTTGATTGAAGGCTGATCCTTATTTTCCTCAGGGGTGATGATACAGCCTAACCTCAATCTGAGTTCATTATATTCTTTCTGCTCAACCTCATAATCTATGCTTTCAATAATCTGCACCAACTGAACTGGTCTGTTATTAGGATTTGGATTCGGTTGAGTTAGCAATTGAGGCTGCATAAGAGGTTGGGGATTTTGCTGTAATGTATAAGGTGCTGATAGTGCAGGTTGAGGCTGAGGACCTACCCCCATAGGTGCATTAGATATCCCCAGAGGTCACTGCCAATTTGTAGAAAAATTTAGATTTTGAGAGGTAGAGGCAGGCCACTGGGATTGATAAGGATTTCCCTGCCAAACAGGAGTAAAAGGAGAATTTGGCCAGCCATTTCCTGGAAAATATTGTGTTGGCCAGGATGTCATAGCGAATGGCTGGGTTTGCCAACTTGGGTAGGGTGATTGGCCCCACTATGCTGTCCCAAGGTTATGTTGTTGATTAAACTACGAAGAAGGAAAGAACTGGGATGCGTTTTGTGTCATACTTGTAGGTTTAGCCTGCCACTGTTGATGCTATTTCATTTGATATACCGACTCTTTTTCTTCTTTTGCTTCCTTGAATACTACTTTCAACCCTGGTAATGATGGACATTGTTCAGTGGCGTGCTCTTTAGTATAGATAGCACATGTCTACACCATGTCTAATGGGAATTCCCATTGGCCGTGATTCTTTCAACAACGTGGACAAAATATGGCCACGTTTTGTTTTGCTAAGGCTTGCTTTTGTTTAGCCTATAAGACATCCAGCTGCGTTGTGAGAGTGCCCATGATGTCTGTCTTAAAATCTTCCAGGAGGTTACCAATTTCCATCTATGTTACGCCTCCACTGTGTGGTTTGCTTCCCCTGCTCATGGGATCTTTGTTGAAAATGCAACAAGATGATGGAGCTTAGTGAAAAGAAGTCGCCTTCACTAAGTGTGCCCGCAGGCTATTTTTGGCGCAAAGTCCATTTTTAGACATATGGATCATGGTCTATGAGTTGTAGGATGCTATTTGTGGATGATTGGTCATGTTGGTAAAAATAGATGGACTTATATTTTTAGACATATGGGCGGAGTCTATTTTTAGACTGCCAGTCTAAAAATAGAATAGTCGAATATTATGCTCTTTAATATTTACTATAACATATTTTATCTCTGCAACATTCAATTCGACTATGGATTGGCACATGCAACTACCAGAAGGAAATAACACTTTTCTTATGGGTTAGTTGAGCTATGCATGACGGCTTCAGTTGAACTCAATGATTGAGTTTGTGAGTTGATGGCAGGGTTGATGGATTTGGTCAGTTTGACTTATGAACTAGTTGTATTTAGTCTAACTGCCAATACACTATGATGGTGGTGTGAATTAATAAACCATAAATCAACTAAAGAATAATAGTTAACTCAGTGCATGACAGTTCAGTGGAGACAAGTGTTAGAGGTGAGTGAAAGGGCAAGACAGTTGTCAGTTGTGACTATAGTTGTGCATGAGATTTGCACAATCAATGGATTGAGTATTGCCAATGAGAATTGCGTGGTTCAGCCAAGGGAAATACGAGTTTGGATCAACCATTCTCATCTATTCTCATGCAGGTATTGCACAGTGGAGGTAGGCAAGCAGTGGAGGAGATTTGAACCTGTGATTGATTCAGATCTGAGCTAGTTTGTGTGTAACAGGTGGAGATAGTACTAAGTACTTGTGAGGAGTATTGTACTATGTATGTTACATGTTCTCAATCAATATAATATACAGATAGTTGGGGGTTTTCAGCTGTATGCTTTCCTCGTGATGTACTGTGTTGATATGTATGAATGATGCTTCAATGTGTGCATGCGATTGATGTTTTAATTTTGCAAATTGATGATCAACGTAGAGGAGGTTATGTATTATGCATGATTCCGAAAATAGTGTATGATGAGGATAATCTATGTGAATAGGTGTCATATTATTCAAAATTTCTACAATCTTGGATTCCTGATCCTGTACATGTGCTTCCTCGAGAACACCTGATACACAATCGAATAATTTCATCATAATCTTCCTAAGAAATATCTCCTTTTCCCATTAAGTTTAGAGTTTCTATCCATTCCTCTTTCATTCCTTTAAATAAGATAGCTCTTAGGACTTATTTTAGTAAGGTAGTGTGTGGAGATCTCTGCAAATTATAATTAAATCGTTCTACATATTCTTCTAGTGTTTCATTATCTTTTGCAGTCATCTTAAAAATTTCATCTTTCAATTTCCTAGTCTTACAAAAGTCTTGGTATCTTTTTAGGAAGAAGGTTTTCATCTCGTCCCACGAATTAATAGTTCACCCACCTAGACCCATAAACCATCTTAAGGCTTATCCTTTCAAAGTATAAGGGAACAATTTTAGTTTTTAGGGGTCAGTGGTGTACTCATACTTTCTATAGAGGACATCAAACTCAAACATGAAAGCATCAGGATCCTCTGTGATCATCCCATGGATCGTTGGGATGCTCTATAGATGAATAGTCTTCATGGGGGCATTGGCCACTTGGTCGACTATGGGGTACTCTAATGTCGATGTTTGACCTTGAGGTGGCTGATCTTACATTTTGTCAAAGATGTGAAAATAATATTTAGGGACTTCAAGGGGTGCTTCTTGAGTAAGCAGAGGATTAGCAACCCGAGTTGGCTTTGTAGCACTACCTAGATCTGGGTTCACAGGAGATCCTTGTTCAGACAACTATGGTTCTGCCTTAGCAGTCCCACTGGTTTCTCCTTTTTCTTCTCTTAAGTTACAAGATTTTCCCTATTGTAGAGGATCAGAATGTAAACTTATTGTAGCTTGAAGACTCTATTCCGATCCTCCAACTTGGCTTTGAATCTTAGCGTAAGCTGCAGATGGTGAGCCTGCTGCTTGAGGGATAACAATAGAAATTTTTGCAAGTATTGCCTAGAATCCTATTGATGCTTGAGACTTTTCTTTTCTTATGATTTCGTCTATAAAGGTCGCTCTCCCAAGGTTCACCGGTCCTTTGGGTTTTGTGGATTTTGGTGGAGGATTCTTCTATTTTTCTATCCTTTTATTCCTTGTCATTCATAAAAACCCATTCTTATTTAACCTCTAAGCCTTCGATGGAAAGCAGGTTGGTAAGCAAACACTTTACTTTCTAGGTATGCAGGTTCTTACCTTCCATTTTTAAAACCAAATTCTTTCACAACAAGATAAAAGGAAATCACTTGAAACACTCTCCCTAGCAACGACGCCAAAATGTTGGTTCACTAAGATGTCCTTTTTTTAAGCAATCTTAATTCCTACATTAATTGTCTACTTAAGGTAAGTCTTTTTATCTCAAGAGTGTTAGCACAATCTATGCATTGAATTCAGAGGTTAACTAAAGGTAAATCGTTGCAATTACTAATAACTATCTTTTCAACTTAAGTCACACAACTCTTAAAGAAATAACTGAGGGAAAAATAACTTTGAAATAACTCTTAACACACTCTGCAATTTCGTCTACTTGTTCCAAAACTAAATGAATCTTAATGTGGATGCAAAGAATCATGCTTGGCAACCTTCAAATGGAATTAAAGCTAACTAACTCGATCAAGAAAGAGAACTATAACAATTGAACAACAATGTTAATCTATCGCAAATCAGAATTGAATGGAAAATCCTAATTGAACAACAATCTCAATTGAATGACAATTCTCAATTGAACATCAATCTCGATTGAACAACAATTCTCAATTGAACGTCAATCAAACAAATACGATAAATGACTTCTCAGCAACGAATGCTTCT
Organism: Pinus taeda; assembly: GCA_000404065.3. Taxonomy (NCBI): domain Eukaryota; kingdom Viridiplantae; phylum Streptophyta; class Pinopsida; order Pinales; family Pinaceae; genus Pinus; species Pinus taeda. The sequence goes on from APFE030298095.1 coordinate 55,905, forward strand.
GTTAGCAGACCATGGAAATTAATCGACACTATCTTGAAGATCTACGGTATCATAACTCAGAAGGAACAACAATCTATTCTAAAACTAATATAACCAATCAAATCAAAGCATTATTCAGATACATCACATGGCTAAACATGAATCGAAATGGACAACAATATGAATTGGAATCGTTAATCCTCACAATAAGAAAAATAATATTAACTTAATATTAACAATTAATAAATATTCAAATGGAAACATTATAACACAAGGAAGTAGGGAAACTTCCTTTGACCGGGCCCAAAGTCACCATAGGCCTTTGGTAAGGAATACTCAGAATATAATTGAAGATCAAACACAGTCTTTCATTAATATGAGTAACGAGATTACAACATTACTAAGATAACAATAGGATATGTCTAAAAAAGAATGATTATACATTACATAAGTTTGAACTAAACTTTGTTTACCTTTCATTCTTATATATAACAATAAGAGGGAAAACTAGATAAAGTCTAATCCTCAGGATCAGAAGATCTTGAGGATTTCACAATACATAATTTGATTCTGTCATGAAATAGTATTGGTCTGCCTGGTCTCTTGTTGCCTTGCCTGCGTTAGACATTGTCTCTCCATTTTATGGCTAGGTGCTGCTATGTCAACTGAACGAAAATTGACCAATTCGCATCTTTTACACACAAGGATAGTAAAAATGTAGTTTCCAGTGCCAGATTGATCTAAATTGTTACCAAGTGCTTTGATCCAACTTTAACTGTAATTTTCTTTATTTCAGTTCATAAACAGAGATAATTGTGTAAATATAAATATGAAATAAATAAATTACTGAGGAAAAAATATGCCCTTTTCTTGACCCAACAGTGAATTCCTAGAGGTTTTCCCTCAATTTGGCCTCAAAATGGGCCATTACAGGAAAACCTATAGGATGTACTAGAAACCTATAAGATTCCCTATAAACCTACATGATATAGCCGAGAGAAAAATGGGAGGTGTTGGAAGTGATAGAAGGATTAGGGAAGGTGGTAGATGGGTGGAATGAACTGAGAAAAGGTCTAGGATCACTTAGAAGTCAACAACAAAGATAGAATATGGTTGGATTCACTTAATGTGCTTGGAAGAATTTCTATGTAAAATGATGAAAACTAGTGAAGGCAATGGTGAAAACAAGGACTGAATATAGTGGATGAAGTGGAAGGTGGTTGCTGGCTATGATGTCTTTGTCTACTCCTGAAGCACCTACTCTACATAAAACATGTATAATTCCCAAAAATCTAGGTAAACAAGAAGCATTCTCATAAGCTAGAAAAGCAGAATTAATGAACTAACTGCCTACATTATGCATGAGGAGAGTTGCTGAAAGGAATGAAAGCATGGATGAGATCTGCTGCAAGAATGAAGATAGAAGAGATGGAAATGAAATCCTACTTTGCAAAACTGATCAAATCCTAACTTAAATAAAGTAACCTCTAAAGCTCATACAAGAAATAGAAATCTGTGTTTTTGGGGCTACATAAGGGTCCCTTCCTCAAATCATGATCCCAAAGGGAGGTAATGAGGCCAAGAAACCTACTGATAGCCTTATGGTACTCCTTTTATCCCTGCTAACCTGCTGCTGAGGTAAGGCACAAATGGAAGCAAACTAATAAACAACCAATCCAATCTACACTACTTGCAATGAAAACACATCTAAAGGCTAATTAACAATGAAGCTATGAGACTAATCTAAACATATAGATACAAGAAAGAGGAGCCTTGGCTGCTAGGTTTGAGCCCTAACCCAAGAGATTTATCACTTTGAGTTAACTTAGTGCTGGGTCAAAACAAAACTCATTCTTATTACCAAAACAAAAAATTACATCAACAAAACTTCCACAAGTATGGAGCTCAGAAATAACTTAGATTTTTACAACCAAAATTCGAATCCTAATGAGGCTTTATGCCTCTCTACTTATACAATTGAAGTCCCCAATGAATTCCTTAAAATTAGGGAGGCTCGGCTCCCAAACTCGAGATAAACTAGCTCTTTGTCTCTCACTTGCTCGGCTTCCTTCTAATCCTCATGGCTTGGCTGCTTGCACTCCGAGCTGGTGTGATGGATGGAGGAATATTCAAATGGGGGAAAAGTAAATGAGGAGAATTTACCTCCTACAATCCCTCTCCCTTGTCGCATTCGAGTTTTAACCTTAGTATTTGCCAAAATTCCTTGATTTTCTCCTTCAATCATGCATTCAATGCATATTAGTCCACTAGGCATAATATCCAACTCTGACTCATCTCATAAACAAAATATAATAAAAAACATGTAATAAATTGTGAGAAAAGTTGGTTTGACTACGCTAGGAGGTGAATTAAGGCCCATATAATTACCCAATAATGAGGCTCATTAATTTACAACTGTAGATTACATATTCAAGATATGTTTGATGAAATGCCTGTGATGGATTTAAGGGTCCAACAAAGGTCTTGAACAAGTATTTGCTTTAGTAATATCACTTCCATGTTCTTTTACTAATTTGAAGAGATGGTTCAATTTTGTGCAGTGACCTAGGCTCTGGGTCTGAAAAAGTGGCTCAAATCCCAGAGTCACTGGCATAAAATTGACAGTTTTGGTCTTTGGTTACTGGCAGGCAAGCCTGTGAGAGTGATTTTGGGTTTTTGGTCACCTTGATCCCTATAGCATGGGAGCGACTAGGGCTCAAGTTGTCCAAAATTTTAGTTGGACCCCAAGGCAAGCTTTCTAAAGTATTGGATTGGTTCTTGAGGGTCTTGTAGCTGATGATTAATGTCTCTATGGTGTGTTTTCTTCAGTTCCACTTCCTTAATGTGACTTAGGAAGTTGAATCATATTGTAGTGGCCTCTCTTCACATGTTTACCCCGATTGGATGGTTGCTTGGGTAGATGTGGGAGGAAGTTGTTACATAGTGGTATTTGAGCATAGTTCACCCCTCGGACTTGATGGGCTATGTGTTGGTCATGCATGCATGTAAGTTGCATGTGTGTCTCTCACACTTGCATTCCATGCGCTTGTTTCATTTGCATGGTGTTGTTCATGGTTGTAGTGATGTCATCATGTGAAACTTGAGTTTGTTGTTGTGGAATGAAGCGTCATGAGCGCATGACTAGTTACATGTCGATTTATGTTGCTTAAATGTATTGTTGTAGTATTTTTGGTTGCGATATTTCTTGATTGGTTACATTCTTATATGCTTAGTTTCATGTATCATTCTTGCAAGTTTGATTTCAATTATTGTTCATTCATGCTTGATCATATAGGTTTATGCCTATGTGTGGATGGTTATGCATCACTTATGCATGTTCATGTTTGCATGTGGTCAAGTGTATAGTGACGAAACGATGGTGGTTGTCATGCATTAATGACTGGACCCTAGCTAGAATGACGGTTGCATGGCTATATGCTTATGTTTTATGTTTCTATATGCTGGCATGATTATGTTATACATGTATCATGCTGATTTGTTGATCTTGCAGACAAGGTATCCTCCCTAAGCTACGCTAAGGTATGTTGGTTTATCATGATTTGGTTTAGCTGACATGATATACCTTGCAGGAAGAAATATTGAATGGCTAACAAGATGGTTGACTACAAAGACTATCCCTATGAATCTGAAGAGAAATATGGTGTTGGGAACCCTTCCGACTTGGCAGTTTACACTGAGAAGCTTAAAGGAAGAAATAAGGAGTTTTAAGGAAGATAGTGACAAAATCATGTATGCACAAGAAAATCTAGCAGAGGTAAATGCAATCATACTTTAGAGCTTGTTAGATTTGAAGTGACATGGACCACATCAGATAAGCTATAAAAAAGAGGATAAAACTAATGGGGCATATGATAGTCAGTCACATGGTGGTCAAATATCAGACATAGATGACAAAGTTAGAGATGGAAGAATGTTGGATACTTCAGATAGGATAAGGGATAGACGCATGTATGATTCTAGTTCTGATTCAAATAAGCACTATGATCGTCATCAGTATCATCCTTACATGAGGAGTGAAAAGGGATACTTTCCAGATGAGTTTAAGAAATCAAATCCACCAACGTTTGATGGAGAGATGAAGAATTCACAGGATGCAGAGGCATGATTTCTTGGCATGCGGAAATTCTTCAGGTTGCATGACTATTCAGAGAACATGAAAGCTAGAGTGGTTGCATTCACTCTCAAAGCTAAAGTAGACATTTAGTGGGAAGATGTGAAGAATTTCAGATGTATTCATGAGGAATATTTGACTTGGAGTGAGTTTTAGCGGCTATTTAAGAAGAAGTATTTTTTAGAAAGATACTTTGATGAGAGGGCGAAGGAATTTTATGAGCTAAAGATGGGATCTATCACAAATGATGAGTACACTAGGAGGTTCTTAGAGTTATTGAGGTATGTGCCTTATCTCATGGAGGAGAAGGCCAAGATTTAGAGATTCATTAGTGTATTACAAGTTGCATTCAAAGATAGGATTGGGTTTGATGAGACTATATCAGTGAAGGAGGCCATTTGAAAGTTGAAGCATTATTATGAACAATTGAAGCATAGAACTGAGATGAAACCAAATTGGAAAGGTAATGCAAAGAACAAAGGAAAATGGGACAGAAAGAGAGTAAGACCAAATGATTCGCGTAACAAGGAGAATGTTGCATCACATAAGTGGTTCAATGCATCAGATAGAGGGCAGGGACACATATATGAAGAGAAGAATAAGGAGCTTATGTGGTGTTGGACTTGTGGAGGAGATCATCGTAGGAGGGATTGTCCACAGTACCACAGTGGTAGGCCTAACATATATAGTGCACATGAGGCACATAATGTTGGAGATGTTGGTCTGAGTATTCCACGTATCTATGTAGCATTGGATAACAAACATGCATATCATCAAGAATCTATCATTGAGATGGACGATAAGCTTTGTGATCAAGATATTTCTATTTTGATTGACCCTAGATCTAATTATAGCTATGTTAGTCCCAACTTGGTGGATAATTGTGGTTTGAATAAGGAATTTCATGCAAAGTCTTGGTTATTTTAGTTGGCTATAGGTACAAAGAAGAGAGTCAATCAGTGGGTAAGAGCTAGTGAATTTGATTTGAATGGTATGCCTACCACAACACATTTGAATGTATTACCATTGGGTTCATATAGTATGTTGTTGAGCATGGATTGGTTGTATCTTCATAGAACCAACTTAGATTGTTATGACAAAGCCATTAAGTGTGTTGATGACAATGGGGAACTAAGAGTCTTGTTGGAAAAGAAGAAAGCCACATCAGTTAGGATGGTGATAGCTATGCAAGAAAAGTGTAGCTGCAAGAAAGGGTGTAAGTTATTTGCAATGCACATTTCTAGTGATAAAGGTAAGGAAGTTGAGGATATGGATGTGTTGTACAAGTACCCAGTTTTACAACAATTCAAGGATGTATTTCTTGAGGAAATTTTAGAGTTGCCACCTCACAGGGAGTTAGACTTTTTGATTGGGTCAGTGCCAGGGGAAGCTCCAACATAGAAATTACCTTACAAGATGAGCACACCTGATTTGGTTGAGTTAAAGTTTTAGCTCAAGGAGATATTGGACAAGGGGTAAATTAGGCCAAGTGTATCAACATGGGGTGCATCGATCTTATTTGTGAAGAAGAAAGATGATACTCTTAGATTATGCATTGACTACATGCAGTTGAACAAACTAACCATCAAGAACATGTATTCATTATGGAGGATTGATGACTTGTTCGATTAGCTAAAGGGAGAAGTAGTGTTCTTGAAGATTGATGTGAGATCCAGATATCATCAGGAACACATCAAAGAGGAGGACATTTACAAGACCTCATTCAGGACCAAGTATGGGAATTATGAGTTTGTTGTATTTCCATTTGGATTAACTAATGGTCCAACTACATTTATGTGTTTGATGAATAGTGTGTTGCATCCATATTTGGATAAGTTTGTTAATGTGTTTATTGATGATATACTGGTATATTCTAAAAATGAGGAATAGCATGCTGTAAATTTACTAATAGTGTTGAGGTTGTTGAGAGAGAATTAGTTGCATGCTAAGCTAAACAAGTGTAGCTTCTTTCAGAATGAGGTACACTACTTGGGGCATGGTGTCTCCAAGGAGGGCACTGCAATAGATCTAGAGAAGATAAGAGCCATCATGGAGTGGGTAGCTCCTAAGAATGTAGATGAGGTGAGATATTTCATGGGTTTGGCAGGCTACTATAGGAGGTTCATCAGGAACTTCTAATAGATCGCTTATCCTATCATATCATTATAGAGGAAAGGTAAGAAGTTCGAATGGACTGAGGAGTGTGAGGCTAGCTTTGAGCAACTTAAGCAACTATTGACACATGCACCAATGCTAAAGATTACAGATCTAGAAAAGGAATTTGTAGTGTGCACAGACGCTTGCAAGAGAGGATTTGGTGGAGTCCTTATGTAGGATGGACAGGTGGTATGCTATGAGTCGCAAAAACTTAATGAGCACGAGAAGAATTAATCAACACATGATCTTGAGTTGGCAGTGATTACACATGCATTGAATATGTGGAAACACTATATTCTTGGTAGGAGGTTTGTACTTATGAGTGATCATATTGGGTTGAGGTATTTGTTTGAATAGTTGAATCTGAACACTAGGTAGTCTATATGGCTGGCCATGATCAACGAGTTTGATTTCAAGATCAGGTACATCAATGGTTAAGAGAACAAAGTGGTAGATGCTCTCAGCAGATAGGTACAAGTAAATCACTTGGAAACTATGAGCTCGTATGGGACAAACTTATAGGATAGGATCTTGTGGGAATGTCAGCCGGATGTCAGATATATGGATATTGTGCAAAGGTTACAACAGGGCATAGGTATAGGTACAGGTGATGGTACAGGTATAGGTATAGGTGATGGTACATGTACAAGTACACGTAGTGGTACAGGTACAAGTAAAAGTGCAGGTGCACAGGGTATGGATTATTGTCTTACAACAGATGGGTAGGTCTGGTTTCAAGATAGAATATATGTATAAGATAACAGTGAGCTCAAGAAGGTGATCTTCAGGGATTTTCGTGCGAAACCTTTTTCAGGTCACCCAGGTTATCAAAAGACATTAACTGCACTGAAGAGATTTTACTATTGGTCGAATTTTAAGAGGGATGTGGCAGAGTCTGTGGTTATATGTTTTGATTGTGAGCGAGTGAAAGAAGAATGTAAGTGTCCAGATGGATTGATACAACCAATTGCGATTCCAGAGTGGAAATGGGAAGTAATTTCCATGGACTTCATCATAGGGTTGTCAAAGAGATTGAGATAGCATGATTCCACTATGGTTATTATGGACATTTTGATGAAGGTTGCACCTTTCATTCTAGTGAATTCTACATTCTCATCTAGTGATGTAGCACAGGTATTTATATGATATATGGTCAAATTGCATGGTGTTCTGAAGAAGATTGTGTTAGAAAGGGATGCAAAGTTCACTTCCAAGTTTTGGAAGGAGTTATTTGCAGGTTTGGGCATAGAGTTGGCCTAAAGTACAAATTATCATCCGCAGATAGATGCACAGATAGAGAGGGTTAGCAGGATATCGGAGTACCTATTGAGGATGCATGTGATGCATCAACAATGGAAGAGGGAAGAGTATCTCCCTTTGGTAGAGTTCGCGTACAACAATGGGTATCAGGAATCATTGAAGATGAGTCCTTTTGAGGCATTGTATGGGTGAGTTGCAATACTCCTATCAGTTGGAGTGATATAATTAACAAGGTATTGATTGGACCAGATATGTTTGCAGACATGGAACAAGAAATGCAGGTGATAAAGAAGAATATAAAGGCATCACAAGATAGACATAAGAGTTATGCAGATAAGAATAGGTTGTTCAAGGAGTTCTAGGTTGGGGAACATGTGTACTTGCACATCAAACCGAAGATCTCCTTGTAGATTGGATAATGTACCAAGTTGAAAACACGATTTTGTGGACCCTTCAGTATCATTTAACCCTTCGGTAACATTGAACCCTTTGGTATCATTGAACCCTTCAATATCATTGAGAGGATTGGGCCAGTAGCCTATCAACTTGCACTACCTTCGACATTGAAATTCCATGATGTTTTCCATGTATAATTGCTTAAGAAGTATGTTAAGGATGTTGATCATGTGATTGATTAGTTTGTATTACAGGTGGAACTATATGGAAAATTTTGGCGAGATCCTCAGTGTATATTGCAAAAAAAGGTGCTCAAGCTATGGAATCGAGAAATTGAGCAAGTTAAGGTGCACTTTGGGCTTGATGAAGCTATATGGGAGAAGGCAAATTAGATGCGGGCTATGTATCCTTCCTTGTTTTCCGGTTGAGGGAAAGTAGTTTTGGTTTGGTGTTTTGGTATATGTTTTGATGATGATGGTTTATGTACATATGTATATGGATGTAAATACTGCCACGAGCTATGTTATAAAGCTCCAGTATGTGGTATGTTGTTATGATGTCATGTTATAATGTTGTTATGTTGGCTTTATTTTTATTAGGGTGATAATTGTAAATAATACATCAAGCTAAGTTACAAAGCTCCATCAGAATTATATATTTTTCTACAATAGTTTTGTGGTTATGGATGTTGTTGAACACTGGGGATGGTGTTCCTGAAGGGGGAGGGTTCTGTAACAACCCTAGTGAAATTTCCATGTAATAAACGTAAATAGAGGAAAAATAATAACCATAAATGATGGGACACTTATTCCAAGCTGAATGTTGGGTAGAATCGTAGTGATGGGGATCACTTGTGATTCGTTATGGCTAAGGAAATTGGTAAAGGTAATGGCTAAGGATTTGGAAAGACAAAAATGGCATTTTTGGAATATTTATTTATGAAAATAATGGAAATTATGAGAAAAATGAGGTGAAAATTCACAGGTTGCATGTGAGAAGGAAAATGAAGGAAAATAATGGAAAATTAAGAAAGTAGAGGTCGCATCCATAAAAAGGCTTATAAGGATGAGTTGGTAACATTTTGTCAGTTCAGTGTTGGAGCTCTCTCACTATTCTCTCTCTCTCTCTCTCTCTCATACTCTTGTAGACTTAGAGTTTTCTTGGAGCACTCTTGGTGGGTGTGGCATACTTGAATTTTTGGAGCAAGAAGGAAAAGTAAGAACAGGAAAGTGCAGGAGCACATCGGGATCAACAACTACATCATATTTTCTTACAGGTACTGAGTTGCATGTATGTTTCCTTCACTAGTTTTGGCATGCATGGCATATGCATGTGGATTTTTGGTTGTGATCTAACATTGGCATGGAGGATGTTCGAGATTGACAATGGATTGCCTAGCCTTACCATTTCTTGGATAGCCATGGTGATTATGGGTTTACTTTCATTGTTTGTTTTTTATTGGTTCTCATGTTTACTTAACGTGGGTTGAGTTACTAGTTCCTGGAGCCTTGGTTGGAAAAATTCTCTGGAGCCTTGTAACAACTTGGGTTGAGTTACTAGTCCCGTAACCTTGGTTGGACAAATGCTCTAGAGCCCTTGGTGGGTTGAGTTACTAGTTTTAGAGCCCTAGTTGGAAAATTGCTATGGAGCCCAATGGCAACTGTGGGTTGAGTTACTAGTCTTGGATCCTTGGTTGGAACAAATGCTCTGGAGCCCTGGATGGCTGGGATAGAGAACAATCTGATGATGGTTTGGTGATGTCTGATCGTGAGGTGGAATCACTGTTTGATGGGTTGAGGTGGATGGCCTTTGGAAGCCCTGGATGAGTTTTGATTGATGTGTTTTATGAGATCTCACATTCATGCTTGGAATATGGCATGGGGGTAAATGACTGAAGAGAGATTTGGCTCAGCCATTCTACTGTTGGGTGGAATGTGGAACTCCCATCCTGGGTTTGGATTTTGTATCATTAATGAAAGGTTATTTATCCTTGTATTTCTATGAGCATTTTGATGGATTATATGTGGTTTATATGGTTGTACTTTCATGAGTATTTTTGCTTCTATTATGCTGGTTATGTATGTTTTTTATGACAACAACTATGTGTGTCTCTCATCATGTTTTTACTTGTAATTGAATGATCAATGTATCTATGACCTAATGGATGGAATGATATTTGATGTATTGAGGCATCAATGGTTCTTAGTGATTCTCGGCTAAGTATGAGACCCCTATGCTCAGAACTGTTATTTACACATGTAGATTACAAATTCATGATATTTTTGACGAAATGCTTGTCATATCTAGTAGGGATCAAACCAAGGTCTTGAACAAGTATTTTCTTTATTACAGTCACTTCCATGTTATATTACTCATTTGAAGAGATGGTTCAATTTTGGGCAGTCACCCGGGCTTTGGTCCTGAAAAAGTGGCTCAAATCCTGAAGTCGTTGGCATAGCATTGACAGTTTTGGTCACTAGTTGCTGGAAGGGAAGCCTGTGAGAGAAACTTTGGATTTATGGTCACCGTGATGCCTATAGCATGGGAGTGACTAAGGCTCAAGTTGTCCAAAAGTTTAGTGGGGCCCCAAGGAATGCTGTCTAAAGTATTGGATTAGTTCCTGAGGGTAATGTAGCTGATTATTAATGTATGTATGGTTTTTTTCTGTCGGTTCCACTTCCTTAACATGACTTAGGAGGTCGAATCATATCATAGTGGCCTCTTGTCGCATGTTTACCCTGGCTAGCCAGTTTCTTGGGTAGATGTGGGAGGAGGGTGTTACACCCATTGAATGTCATAGAGTTCTGCTCTATTTGTGAGGAGAACCATGCAACTGAAAATGTCCCTCTCTTCGAGGCCTGGAGTCTATATATCAAGGGGTAGAAAATGACTTTGAGAAAATTTTCTTCATCAACCAGAGAAGGCTACAGGGGCCTTGGCCATACTAGCAAGGCATACAAGGTGCACATTACCCTTCTTGCAATCAAAATTAGAGTGCACCCTTTCATCCTTTGTATCTTCCAACTCACTAATCTTGTTCCATGCCCTCTCGTTGGTCCTATTCTCCTTAGTATCCTCCTTAGCCTATCAATCACCCTTCCAGCCATATCAACCTCAATCTCCTCAACGGGTCAACCATTCATAAGGATGGAGGCCTTAGGAAACTCAACCTCTTGTCTTAATGCCTCCTCCTCCACCTCAACCACAACTACCCAACAATAATCCACCCAAGAAACCTCAAATGCCTTCCCAACCTAATCTGAATCTAAACAAAAAGTAGGCCCAACAGGTCTATATTGGGGGAAAATATGATCCTTCTTATGTTGTAGATATCCAGGAGATAACCTTAGGTATGGGAAGGTACTTCCAGATGCTCATCCACCTTCTCCACCTGGAAATATTGAAGAAGAGAAGAAATATAGTGTCCCTTAGGCAATTATACTACCCTATCCTAAAAGGTTGGTCTAGCCTAAACAACACACCCCATAAGAGGTTGAAATTCTAGGAGAACTGAAAAATTTGTGTGTTAAAATACCCATTCTTTAGGCCATCAAATATGTTACCATCTACAATAAGCTAATGATGGAAGAGTGCTTCAAAAGGTCTGGAAGAAAGAAAAGAGATGATCCCACTATTAATGTTGTTAGGCAGTTGTATGATCTAATGCTTGGGAGGGTTATTTCCCTAGAGTACTTGGATCCCGATAGCCCAGTAGTGGATGTACACATTAACAATATTGTAGTCCCCAGTAAACTAATTGACCTTGGGGCTGCAATCAATATCATGTGAAAGGAAACTGTGTTGAAGCTCAACCTCCAGTGAGCTTTGAGAAATACCACTACAATGTTGCAACTTGTAAACATATCCACAATAGACCCTAAGGGAGTTATTGAGGATGTGATGGTCTCCATTGACTCTTGGGAGTACCCAAAATACTTGCTTGTCATCCAAACCAAAACCAAGTTTAATGGGTACCATCTCATTTTAGGGAGACCTTGGTTAGCCACTACTGATGCTTACATTAGTTGTAGGGATGGAAACATGACTATTAAAAATGGGCATCTTACAAAGCAACTTGTATTATATACCCTTGCTCAACCCTATATTGAGAATGACTTACCTTTGTTGTTAGAGGAAGAGGAAGAGGAAGATTTTTATTATTCATCCCTCCAACCAATTTTTACATTAGACACTACTATAGGAAGCAGACAACTATATGAGGATAACCTTATTGATAACTTCTTGCAGAACATGCCTTCTGTTGTCATGCCAATTAATGAGATAGTGAAAGAATTATTAGGGAAACCTGAGAAAAATCCATGGGCTGACATATTTGTTGCTAATTTTGAACAAGATCATGCTAAGGTTGTGGAAATGTTTCCATCCAAAACTCTGAAAATCAATCCTTCCCTCTCAACAAAGTAAGAAGAGCAACTGTGCGTTGTGTTAAGAAAACATCTTGATACTTTTTCTTGGGACTATAAGGAAATGATAGGGGTGCATCCTTCAATTTATACCAATCATATTTACATCAAAGAGGGATTTAAATCAATGTTCCAACCTCAGAGGTGAATGAACCCTACCCTTAAATACATTGTGAAAGAAGAATTACAAAAACTATTGGATGTAGGATTCATATACCCCATTTTAGATAGTGCATGGATGTCCCCTATTGTAATAGTGCCCAAGAAAAATGGGAGTGGAGGATCTATGTTGACTTTAGAGAATCAACAAGGATAAAATGAAATATCATTTTCCCTTTCCTTTCATTGAACAAGTCTTGGGTGGACTTCCGGGGAATAAGTTCTTCTCATTCCTGGATGGATTTAATGGGTATAATAAGATCTAGATCAACCCCTAGGATCAAGATATTACCACCTTCACATATCCATGGGGGATATTTTCCTATAGGGTCCTCCCATTTGGCTTGTTAAATGTCATTGTTACCTTCCAAAGAGCAGTCTTGAGTATTTTTGCTAATCTTGTTCATGAAACAGTCGAAATATACATGGATGAATTCACCCCTTATGGAAATGATTTATAGGAATCTCTTTCCAATCTATCTAAGTTACAAAGAGATTCATTTAAATGAATCTCTTACTAAGTCTCGAAAAGTGTGAATTTTTTATGAATGCGGGGATTGTCCTAGGTCACTTCCTTTCTAAGGAAGGGACCCAATTTTACGCTAACAAGATTGCCATTATCAAAAGGGTCCCTGTCCCTCATAAACAAAGGGAGGTTAGAAGTTTCCTTGGACTAGTTGCATATTACAGGAGATTCATTAAGGATTTTAGCAAGTTGGCCTCACCTTTGTTTGGATTTTTTACTACAGATTTATATTTTGTTGGAAAAATAAATGTCAAGAGGCATTTGAAGAGATGAAAGAAAAATTAACCATTGCACCAATTCTAAGAGGTCCCAATTGGGCATTGCCTTTCCACATTCACACAGATGCATAAGACAAAGTTGTAGGGACAACTATGGGGTAAGTGGAAGAAGATTTTCCCTATGCCATACACTTAATTAGTAAGAACCGCTCCAAAGTTGAATTTAATTACACAGTCATTGAAAAATAACTCTTAGTTTTTATGCACTCCTTGAACAAGTTTAAGCATTATATCATTGGGTACCAAGTCTTTGTTCATATTGATAATGTAACCATAAAATATTTAGTGAATAAACATGATGTAAATGCTAGGATCATTAGATGGTTATTATTGTTGCAAAAATTTGATCTAACCATTATTCACAAGCTAGGAAAGAAAAATGTGGTTGCAGATTTTTTGTCTAGAATAACATTGCCTATAGAGAATGAGGAGATGATAGATGATCAACTTCTACATGAGAATCTATTTTCTATTTCACTACTGTCTCAATTTTTAGATATATCAAATTTCTTTATTGCTAGAAAATTCCTTCTTAATCTATCCTCTAAGGAGAAGAGAAAGATTGTTAGAAAACGTCCCCCTTTCACTTAGATTGGGGGAAATATCTCAAATTGGACCATATAAAATCTTGAGGAGATGTGTAAGGGAGGATAAGTTTTTTGAAATCTTCTCAGCATGCCATGATGGACTCTATGGGGGCCATTTTTCTGCCAAGAGGACTACCTTCAAAATTCTCCAAGCTATCTACTACTAGCACACTCTACATCAAGATGCTAAGAGATACACTACAAGATGTGATGAGTGCAAAAGGATGGGTATGCATACACCAAAGGATTAAATTCCATTACAACCTCAAGTGACTCTTGAGCCATTTGAGAAATGGGGCATGGATTGCATTGGACCAATTGATCCCCATCTAGAAAAGGGAGACATCATTATGTGCAATGATTATTTGAAAAAGTGGGATAAAGTGAAGGAAGTAAAATCATTAAAAAATAAGAAGGTAGTAGAGTTTCTAAGGGAAAACATATTTTACAAGTTTGGATTCCCAAGGGAGTTGGTCACTGATCAAGGGACTCAATTTACTTCAAACTTGATTGAGGGAATCATGGAGTAGCATCATATAAGGCACAAAAAATCCACTGCCTATCATCCTCAATAAAATGGGTAGGTGGAGGTCACAAACAAAGCTTCGGAGAACATCTTAAATAAATTTATTAGAAACAACAAGAAGGAGTGGGAAACCCAACTTGTGAAGGCCACTTGGGCCTGTAATACCACTTGGAAAACCACCACGAGGTTCACTCCCTTTGAGTTGGTTTATGGCAAGAAGGAATTTTTGTCCATTGAGTTTGAATACAACACCCTAAGAATGGTAACACAATTAGATTTGGACATCACCAATGCTTAGCAAGAGAGGTTGCAATAAATCAATGCTCTTGATGAACTTAGATTGTAGGCCCTCATGAATACTAAGGTGGTCCATTTGTAGAGGAGGATTTGGCATGAAAAAAACATCAGAGAAAGGACCTTACAAGAGGGTGATTGGGCCCTACTATATGAATCAATATTCAATTAATTCAAGTGAGAGCTGATGATAAGATGGTTAGGCCCTTATCCGGTGGAAACATTTCATGAAAATGGCTCTGTCTAGATCAAAATAACTAATGAAGAAGGAATTAACCTTTTAGTCAATGAATACCAATTGAAAATCTATAAAAGACCTTTGTCAAAGGAGGATATTACCAACTCAATAAGGAAAGAAATGAATTTAATCTGGGGTTTCACAACTCTCATTTCATCCAACCTCTGATCAATAGAAGAAGAAAAGAAAAAAAATACAAAAAAGAAGAAGAGAAAAGAAGAAAAAGAAAAAAGAAGGACAAAAGGAATAATAAGATTAGGTGAAAACCTTCATGAGGCACCTGAGGCAAATATAGGATTGAAAACCTCTAATGAAATAATGAAAATATCCCCAGGGAAAATCTTCTTTTAAGTCACCAAGGGAAGTCCCACAGATTGAAAACACCCTTTGAGGCAATATACAGGTCTAAAAAAAAGATGAAAAAGAAAAAGAAAAAGAGGAAATAAAAGAGATCCCTTACATCATTGTTTCTAACATGTCATTTTGTAGGGTTCCAGTCATAACCCAAAGAGGACAATAGAAAAAGAATACAATTTCAAAGCTCCACTTTTCCATTTACCAAGCTAGCTCTATTCATGTCCTCCATCATTTCACTAACTTCCCGAAGTTCCTTCACAACCAAGTCACCTATCTCATTCAAATCTACTTTAGTCTTGAAGTGCTACAAGATTGTCCTGAAGCACTGCTAGATTGTCCATATTTCCTACAGGATTGTGATTAACATGGAAAAAGGGTTCATATCTTATGTTTTTCATACGTGAACAAGAGGAGGGTCCACCACACCATCATCTTACATCCTCCACACCTGTTAGCCTTTTTTCCACCCAAATATTCATCTGTCCATCAAAAACCCCATTTTCACCCCTTCTTTCATTTCTTTCACTATAACCAAGGCTTATATGAATTATCAGTGGTTTTGGAAGCATTATATGAAGGATATTGTGGCCATAGAGGGGTCCATGTGATTGCTACAGGATGAAATACAATCATGTAGTAGTCTACATAAACCTTAAAGGACCACAATTGGAAGCACCATAATGAAGACTCAACCATCATGGAGGCATTGAAGACTCATTTCCTTGATATTGGGCAGCTACAAGACCTTTGTAGAGCTTCTAAAAGATCATTGTTCCTCTTCAAAAAAAACACTTGATCTACCACCTGCAGAACCTGTGTTAACAAGGCTTGATAAATCAAGCACATATAAAAAAAAGCATTTTTTTTTTCAAAATAGAACCAATGCATGGATCAACAAGCATGAGAAGATGAAACCTCAAGAATCCAATAGATCAA
Source organism: Pinus taeda (assembly GCA_000404065.3). Classification (NCBI taxonomy): domain Eukaryota; kingdom Viridiplantae; phylum Streptophyta; class Pinopsida; order Pinales; family Pinaceae; genus Pinus; species Pinus taeda. Next base: position 72,154 of record APFE030298095.1, read on the forward strand.
CCAATATTTTTGAATCACATGTAGACATTGAACATTCAATACAAAGGCAGCGACCCTCAAGTAGGCACAGGTATGAAACTCCTCACCTATTTAAGTGCATAATAGTTTGAAAATGTTTATAATGCATGAGGAACAAGGTTTTTGTAGGCTGAGGGTGGCCAAAAGTCTTAGCCACCCTCGGGCAGTTGAGTAAATTTAACTGTCTCTCTCATCGAACATGGAGAAAATGACAAAAAAAAGAAAGGTGATGATTTCACGGTGTGGGCCAACGGATCTATGAGGAGTTTACGTAGGTGGTTGGTGTGGTTGAACTAACACAACATGTTGAGCCCACCACCAAACCATAAAAGGAACAATGGACAGAGCCGAGCCTCACTTGCACCAAGAGTTCATTCCCCAAAATGGTAAGAGAGTCTCACTACATCTTCAAGAGTCGAGCTAGCTACAACTAGTGGTCCCATAGGTTGCTACATATGTGCTACAAGGTCAAATACTAGCTACTACAAGATCTAGGTTTAGTGTTATGAGATACAAAACACGTGCTACAAGATTGTAACCAATTGCTATAGGATTGGACCGAGAGGTGGAAAAGTGTTTGTTTTGTGTGAATTCTCATCTAAAACCCAAAATCCATGAGGGAGTCTTCAGGGGAGGGGTAAATATTTAATTTTCCTCACCTTCCATGCCCAAAAAGTTGGAGAAATTGATCAATTTTTGTCTATAGAAGAATCTTGTAGCAAACCCCTGAAAATTGAAAATTTTCAAACCTTGTTATTTCTTGTGTGGAAAGCATGCTAGCAGAAGGGTAAGTTTGTTTTGAATTTGGAAAATAATTTTCCTACCTATGATCAAAAGAAGAATACCATTTCTATAATATTTGTTTTTAAAACCTAGGATATTTAGAAATTGATCATTGACATAAATATTCCTTGAAAAAACTCTTGAGAAAGCCATAGTAAAAAACATGGGAGGAGGCTTCAATAGGAGGGAACCCACAAACTCTAAAAAGAATCCATTAACACCTTCCTGTCAATGACATATTCACAAACCACCAATAGATGGATTTAGTTGAAAAATTTAAGGGATATGACCATGAAATTACACATGAATTTGACATGGTCCTCCAACCTCAAGGGGAAGGTAGTGCCACCACCATTATGAGAGGGCTTGTCATCCATTTAAATGCAAAACTTATTAGCAGGGTGATCACGTTGGAATTAGAAGTTAGGTGGGATAAAGGATGATAGAACATAAGCCATCACAGCTAAAAAAAATCTTCCTCCCTAAAGAAAAATCAATTGAGGATAAGAATGGAGTTAGAAGGGAAAACCTACCTTACCCATGGGATGAAGTAGCCTAAAACATCTGAAAATACATATCTTGTGAGGGGAGGCTTAGTCTTGTTTATGGCTATCAATTTAGGCTACTTTATGAGTTAAGGTTGTGTTGAAGCCTCTAAATTCGTTGCTTCAACATGGGGGAAAAATACCCGGTCCGGACCTTGGTTGGCAGCGCCTTTTCCATTTGGTGTAGTGGCTCTGACTGGGGATAATGGGACCAACTATAGTGCTGATGGGGTGATATGTGATATTTTAGAGTAATATTTAAGCTAAAAGTAATCTAATATAATTTAATAATCACATGCATTTATCGTAACTTAAACACTATCTAATTATGACTATACCCGGGAATAAATTTGAACTATGTGATCTACAATAATGTCCAAAAACAATTGGTAATAAAGACCATTCAATTGAAATAAGAAATGGAATCGTTTAACAATAATCATTTCGTATAAAAAGTTAGCCAAAACGATTGTGAAAGATATATCACATAAGAATTGTTCATGCATTCAACATAGAATTTAGGCCATCATCATATAGAAGTGCAATAAATGCTAACCAACATTAAAACTTTCATACATAAAAAATTTGAAGAGAAATTATTGCTTAATACATAAGTAAAATAGAATTATGAGATAAAAGTACCGTTTGTAATAAGTCCTACTCATGTGCTTCAACAATATTGATCTACTTCCAATCCATCCAATACCATCTAAGAGTAGAAAAGTGCAATTTCAGTGGAAGATGCCATATAAGATAAAAATAAATCTTGTTCCATTCATTTCACCAGAACTTCCTCAAAGGGACAGAAGTGCATGTTTTGAATATTGTTTCTGATAAAATTTTTGGACCCCTCTCTAAATGCATGAGAGGGGTTTAAATACTAAACTATAAAGCTAAAAATAGATTATTACAAAAATAGTTGAGGAGCTTTAAACAACCTTCCTCAAATTATGCAAAATAAAACAAAAATAGAAATGAACATGGTGACTAACTGTTCTGCATTTGATCTTTTAGATCACAAATGTTCGTCATGGGCTTGAGCTATGTCGGTTGGCTGATTTCAGCTTTCAACTTCCCAGTGAACACGACGTATGTCAGTGTTGGCACCATTTTCTCCATAGAAGTGGTTAGTCATCACAGGGTCATCCAGTGGTTGTGAGGTTTCACTAAATGTTGCCAATATGGTTCCCAGTTTAACTTGGTCATTTGCCTAATTTCTTCTGCTTTTTCTTCTATTGCTTGCCTCCACTGTAGTTCACACTATTTTACATTAGGAATAAAAACTGGAATGGACTCTGCTACCAGGTTGGCGCTATGTAAATTTTTGTTAATATTCTCGATAACAATGTTTGCTACTACTGTTTCCTTTTCTACCTCTATAAGCTGAGAATCCTAGTTTACAAATAAGATTCCTTTGTGTGACTCCTCCAGTTTAGGTAATTTGGCCTTTCTCCCATCTTCCGAATTCTGCCAGGTGATGAAGCTGGAGACTCTTTTCAAGATTTCATCATATTCAAATCTCATTTCAATGACTTGACTTGTTAATTTGTTGCTTGTTTCGCAATAAGAATTCCATTGCAAAATCTTTTGGCATAATAATTCCTTTTGGTGCATCAGTTGGGAGTTAAGGCCAAGCGCTTCAGTGATAAACTGATCAATTTTTGGATCATCCTTATGCAGATCAGTTATTTCTTGTAACTACGCTTCCTTCTCTGTTAAGTTGGCTTGATGTCTTATTTGTATATGCTTGAACTCCTGTTGGAGCTTAGCTAACTACGTTTCTACTTGCTGGTTGGATTTTTCTTGCTATAATTGTTGTTCAGGTGACAAAATTTTATTTTCTTTTTCCTTAAGCAACATTTGCACATCTGTTGCTTTGTCAATAGTCGCTGTAGCATAGGCACCTGCAAACTATGACAGTGTAGTAAGATTTTCGAATGGATTGATGGGTGAGTCTTTCCAGACAACATCCATCGGTTCATTATCAGGGGTAGTATCAACTGTAGAATCTAATTTACTTTTCTTCCTTTGTCTTTTAACAACTACTTTGTGTTGTGGGCTATAGAACACATCTAGAGGGGGAATCTCCTCAATTCTCAAAACAATTTTAGAGGTGGGAGTGAAAGGAATGTGCTCTACCTCTTGAGTATTTACAGTCTCCTCTACTGTAATTTCTTGAGTTGCTTTCTATTGTGGAGTTTTCAACTATGGCATTTGTTCCTCTGTATGGAGCTTTTTATTAAAGTTCTCCCATTCTTCCTTTAAATCATTCACCAGGGGTTTTATTGGCTGGGTGGAGGTGGAATGGATTTTAGCCTATTTGCTAGCTCAAGTTTTCTTAGCTGTCTTTTCTGTAGATTGGGCTGCATTTTTTTTCTGACTCCCTGCTTCTGATTTTCCCATTTTGTGATTGTTGCTATGACTACTCTGACTCCCTGCTTCTTCTTTTCCCATTTTGTGATTGTTGCTCTGATTGCTTTGACTCCCTGGGAGACTTCTCTTGGGATTCTGCTCCAGAATCAATTTTAGAATTTTCTTTGGAATCTCCTTCTAGACTTACACTCTGAGTAGGATCCCTTATTGGTTCAATCAATAATTGGTCCAATGGGACCTTCATGAGCCTCCTTTCTCTGTATCGTAAAAGGCTTCAAGATCTTCATGGTCAAAAAGTAATTGTGCCATATGCTTCACCTCTGTGAACATGTTCTTCTCTAAAAATATGTCATCAAATGCATCTTCCTCATTACTGAATACTTTCACTTTTACCATGGTGGTAAAGTCTTTGGCAGTGCCAAATGGGTCCTATTGCCTTCCTGGGAATTTAGGTAATTGTAGAGATAACATGATCTCTACTTCTTTGAATGCATGCCCTAGGTGGTGCAATGCAAATGCTCGACACTGTAAAGGGAATGTAGGCCAAATGGCCTTCTTTGAATCCTTTAATGTTTTTCTCATCCCACCCTCACTAGTTGTTTGATAGGTTATCTCTCTATGGATCAATTTGTTTGGAACATAGTATGGGAGGACATGGGGGGAGGAAATGCTTCCAAATACCCTAATATACGTGAATGTTTCCTCCCCAAACCATCTGGCCACTGGGAGGATATCTACCTCGGCTTCCTTGGAAAACCCGGGGGCATCTCGGTTGTAAAGCTGTTTGTGGATAGGGAGCATGACTTCATGAAAAATTTTGTAAAAATGTGGTTGAAAATGAGATTCCCACATGTCTTTATGGTATATGTGAATGGGAAGCACATCTTGGACAATCCACTTCCATCCCATAACACTAAATTTTGAACCAAAACAAATTGCATCCATTATATAGGCACTCATAAAAAATGGAGGGTAAACCCTCGAAGAAACAATTCTTTTCCTTCTATACTCCATTATTTTTCTTGCTAAATTATCAGACAAAATTTGTGCCTAATTCATTATAGTTGTGTTTACGGCTGCATCTATCAATGGAAGCCATTATGGGGAAAATTTAGTGCTATCAGGTTTGCCAAATAGTCTACATAGCTTGGCCACTGCAAAACTATGAGAGGGACAAATAGACGTAGTAGAGTACATACTGTTCTTGTCTTTTTAGATTTTCCCCTCATTATTTAACCAAGTCTGGGTGCAGTCTACTGGGTCCTCATTCTCTTTGGGAAACTTCTCGACGAACTATTTGTTGTAGATGACTTGTGGCTCTGGTAGGTGGTACATAAGCCACAGGTTTTCTAGCGCAAAAGATCCCATAACCTCTTGGCTTATGGTCCTGAATTCTCTATCTGAGATGTCGGCTTCATCAATAAACCATTTAACCATGTCTGTATAAGGGATTATCTTTGGAGGCGCAACTATGAGATGCAAAAATGAGCATGCTGTCTCAAACATGGAGGCATCTGAGGAATCATGACTGTCAATTGTGACCTTCATTTCCAGAATCCTTGGTTGCTCTTCTTCCAGTATATTATACATGGCTTCCCATGTAGAGGTTCCTCCCTCTTTGCTGCATGTAATATATGTAAATAGAGGAGTCATTTCTGATTTCTCAGACATGACTGCCTTGCCTTTCTTCACCATTGCTCCCAATGATTTGCTCTATGGATTTTTCTTGAAAGTGAAGAACAACAGCTATCAGATATACAAAGATAGCAATGAACGTGAAATGGAATAATGCAGATAACTTTGAAAAGGTGATAAGAAAGGAGTTTTATTTGAACGCAAGTGAGAAGATATCATATCACGTTAAATGACTCTTCATACATAAATGAAGTTAACTCTTACTAAATGCCCATTAATGCTTCGTTATCTCATAGCTTTAATGCACATAAATGTCTGCATCGTAAGTCAAGAAGAAATCTTCTAGGGTGGCGAGCCTTTCAATTGCGATAATTCTGATTTTGCGATTTGCGATGCAACATCACAGATCACAATATCGCATTATGCCTTTTCAATTTTCTTACCTTCCCTTACTTTTTTGCGAGATGCGAGATCTGAACCGCTCGTTTATGCCTCAAAACATAGCTACTTGTCAGGTTTTTCTATGTAAAGACCTTTTTAATAAGCGGCGGACCTAAAAAATTTGTTCGTAATGTATCCAAGGAGTGGGTTCAGGTCTTGATTGCATTTCGCAATATCAACTGATGGTAAGTTTGTGGTGCTCTTTTAAATGCTCGAAATGTGATGTGGTAAAGGTTATGATGCCATCATAGTTTCACGTTTCTCTTGTTTTGAGGTAACCTTTTAAGGCAGACCCTTTATAATTAGCGATATGCGATGTAAGACTCGGTTTTGACGAGAAAAGCTTTAGGACTTAAGTTTATATCAAAATACGATAGTTTCGAGGTATAAAGCATGGGGTCTTGTTTTAATCGTTTTTCACTAGATTTGGTGGGTTAGCAAGGTTTTTGATGATGCTTAATCATGTGATATGTGGGAAGGAAAGCATTTAATAGTTCTTTTGAAAAAAGGTTTTGATTGATATCCTTCTTTATTCCAAAAATAAATAAGAAAAATGCCTAAACGCTAAGTTTATTTTTGGAAGGATTTTTTAAAGGGTCCCCATTTATTAATGTAACATTAACTACTAATATTAATAAATGGGGGGTTGTTGAATAGCACAAAAATTGTCGATTCACTTGGAAGAACCAGTTATCTCTAAGAGTTTTTGAAATTTCTAAAAATTTCCAAAATAAATATAGTTTTTAAAATAAAAATTAGATGGAATATAAGGTAAGTAATACTGCTCATTAATAATAAAACAACATCTACTTAACTATCATTCTTTTGATTATCCTTTTCTCATAAGAAAGTCACTTTGTCTACATCAATCATTACTTGGTTTAAGGATAAAAGTAGGGAGGCTCTTTTCAGATCAGTTTTGGTATACTCAGTTGTCATAGGTAGAGCCTCTGCTGCCAGCAAGCATTCATAGCCTCGACAGGATTACCTTTTAACCAGCAATGATTCAATATCCCACCTTGGTCAGAATGCATTTTTAGAGATAAGCTCAGATTTACATACTAATTTGTCTTTTTATTTTCTAAAATAATTCTTTCTTCCTTCAAATTTTCATCTTTTATCTCTTAAAGGACAATGTCTTGGTTTGGTGACCAAAATTGACAATGCCATTCACTTGATTTATAACTTAACTGAACAAGCTGGCTCTTGATGAGACCCCTTGTCTTTTGATTAATATAATATCAAGCCATTACCCTATTTTGATATGTAGTATTGGTAATGTCAGTGAGTTATAATCTCATGATCTTGGTAAGCCATCTCTTGATGAGACCTCTTATCATTTAAGTTTAAGTATATTTTAGAATTACACTCTAAAAATAAAAGTTGATTAGGTGGGGAGAATCATTGGCTCCTTAAGAGCTTCTGGATGACAATTGTAGAGTTTAAAGAGGCTTTTCTATAGAGAGACTTTGCTTTGTTATTGATACTTTTCTTGACTGATGTAAAGGAAAGATTTCTTTTCTAAAGCTAAATTTCATCAAAGATCAGATAATTTTTAGCAGAGAACAAGAAAATTTGGAGCAATAGAACTTAACTATATATTTCATGTGTGAATATTACTTTTATAACAATCTTTACTTGTACAAGTGAAAAGTCAAAATTAAAAAGAGACTACCATTTGTAAAGCCAAAAGTAAATGTTTTTCAACTTGTATTATTCTTTCTAAAAAGAAACAAAATAAAGGTAGTAATATATAGTGAACAGAAGAGATTATCTTCTATGGAAAGTATTTCTTTAGAATCTTCCCATTAACAGGTAGAGATTCTTTCTTACGTGATAAATCTTGTAATAGAAAAGTTGATGGGCCTATTTGTTCCACAATTTGAAACGGGCCAAGCCACATTTGTTGGAACTTGGTATGCTTACCTTTTTCTTCATGGGCTTTATCCCATTTCAATACTAGGTCTCCTATTTGAAAAGATTTTGAACTTACAAAATTTGAATCAAAGGAAGATTTGACTAGCTACTGATGATGTGCATGTGTGATCCTGGCCTTTTCTCTTTCCTCTTCAAGCTTAATGATTTGTAACTGTCTAACTTGCATAGATGAGGAAGGAGTTTCTTTAATGAATTGAACTAAGGCTAAAGAGGGAATATCTACATTTGTAGGTAAGACGACTTCTTTCCCATAGACCAAATTAAAAGGAGAAGTGCCAATGGAGGATTTTTGAGTTATTCGATTTTCCCACAGAGAAAACATCAAAGACTTAAGCCAGTTCTTCTGTCTTTGGTCAACAGTTCGTTTAATAATCCTAATGAGATTCTTGTTTGTGGATTCAGCTAACCTATTTTCTTATGGATAGTAATTATCAGAGTATTTAAGCTTAAAACCTCTTTTAAGAGCAAATTCTGTCATAACATTGCTTGAAAAATAAGATGCATTATCAAACATCAAGGCAGATGGTAGGCCAAATCTAGTAATGATAAATTGATCTATGAATTCAATAATGTTTTCTGAATTGGCTATCTTGAGTGGAATTGCTTCCACCCATTTGGTGAAATAATCAGTTGTTATAAGGATATATCTATGCTGCTTAGAAGAATGAGGAATGATCTCACCTATTATGTCCAATCCCCATTTCTTGAATGGTTGATCAATGTTAACTGGCTGTAATGGTAATGCGGGTTTCCTCTGTCTTCTAGTAGCTGTCTAACAAATTTTACATCTCCTTACATAACTGTGTGTATCTTCAAATAATGTTGGCTAGTAATAGCTGGCATGCATGATTTTATGTGCGGTGGTATCTCCTCCAAAGTGACCGCTAGCTAGTCCATCATGAAGTTCCAACAATACCTTCTATGCCTCAGATTTTTCAAGACATCTAAGTAAAACATAATCATAATTTATTCTAAACAACACATCATTGACAATTTTATATTATCTAGCTTTTAATCTCAAGACCCTTTTCTTTGTGTAATTTAATTGCGTTGGGGCAATATCCATTTTTTAAGTAAAATATGATATCAGCATATCTTGACTCAGTATCGTTAAGGCTTACCTCATAGATTTGTACATTGTCACCTGAGTACTGTAATGCTGATAGATTAGATGCTCCTGCCGACATCCTACAAAAACCTTGACCTTTTACAATTTTTGCTGGTCTAATTTCGATGTCATATTCTTGTAGAGCTGTAACCCAATTTTCTCTTTTCTCACCTACATCCCTTTGTATTAACAATTTTCTCACTGCTGAGAATGGTACTATTACTTTGGTGTGGGTTTTGAGGAGAAAAGGTCTGAACTATTTTATCGATTTGAAAATAACAAAATCTTGTTTTTCAACGTCTGAATAATTCAATTCAGCTCCCTGCAAATTGGAGCTAAAGAAAGAGATTGGGGCTTCAACTTTTTCTTCATTTACTTGTGTCAATATGACTGCATATGATTTCTCAGAAGTGAAAGTATATAACATGAGATGCTTTGAAAAATTCGGCGTTGCTAAAGATGAGGCGTTTATGATTGCTTGTTTGATCAAGTTAAAGGCTTCATGTTCTGAGTGTCCCCATTTAAATAGATATTTTTTATTTATCATGGATTGAAGAGGTAAAACAATTCGTGAGAAGTCAGGGACAAATCTTTTAACAAAATTTATTTGACCTAGGAAAGATTGCATTGATTTTTTATTATGCGGTAAAGGTATTTAAGAGATTTTTCTAATTCTTTCAGGGTCAATATGAATCCCTGCTTTAGACACAATGAATCCAATGAGCTTTCCTTCACTTAATGTGAAAAAAGACTTCTTGGGATTAAGAGAAATCCCATACCTTTGGCAACGTTCAAATATTTGCTTTAAATCCCTTAGATGATTACTATGCTTTCTGGAATATATAGTTATATAATCTAAGTAGGTTACTACTGATTTGTTTACTAAACCTTTGAAGGTTATGTCCATTGCTGTTTGGAAAGTGGCACCGACATTAATTAGTCCAAATGACATCTTTTGATAAGAATAAGTGCCCCATTTTGTTCTGAATGTAGTTTTTAGATGGTCATCTCGATGTACTAATATCTGATTATAACCTGAGAATCTATCCAGGAAAGACATTAGTTCTGAGATTGCAACTCATTGCAATATCTGTTCCATAGGAGGTAATGGGAAATTTTCCTTTTGGAAAGCTTTGTTGAGGTTGCAGAAGTCTATAAATATATGAATATCGCCATTCTTTTTTTTGATTGGGACAAGATTGTAGACCCACCGGGAATGTTTGACAGGAAAAATAATCTTGGTTTTCAGCAGTTTATTCAATTTAGATTTAATATGATTTTCTAAATTAGGATGGATCTTTCTTAATTTCTGCTGAATAGGTCTTTCATCAGATGTCATGGGAATAGTATGTTGAATAATAGAGGTGTCATATGTCTTAAGATATTCATAGTTCCATGTGAATACATTCTTATACCTCTTCAATAAACATATAAAGGTTGATTTTTCATCTGATCTAAGTTCGAGGCCTAGATTAATATTTTGAGGCTTTAGGTTAGTTTCAAGGTTAATCAATTCAAACCTCAGAGTTTAACTCTGAAGTTTTGAATTGGTCAGTCGATTAAATCTGTCTTTGAGGTCATATAAATCTTCCAACTTAACTACAGATTTTGGTATAGCGTTATTGACAGTTTCTTGTTTAAGTTGGTCATTATGTTGGTCTTCATCAACTATCTGGTCAGCATAAGAGCTTTTTGAGGTCAGAAAGCTTATGATATCCATATTGTTATTAAAGACTCTCTAGTTGGTGATATTATCGAAATAGAAGGCATAAAAATCAATTCAATGGAAAATCGTTCAGGGCTATAATCGTTTAGTGGAATAAGCTTGGAAGAGACCTTGGAAGAGACATTAGATAGAAGATCAGCACTAACATTTTGGAGTCTTGGAATAGGGGAATATTAAATGCTGTAAAGTGAGAGGTCAGGTCTTGGACTAATGACTGATAGTGTTTCAAATTTCTTGACAAATAGTGTATAGTATTTCTCACTTGTTTTATCATAATTTCTGAATCTCCAAATATTTGGAGGTGTATGAAGGCCAATTGCCTTATACAAACCTTGAACTAGTGCTTCATATTCAACAGTGTTGTTTGTGCAATCGAATTCAAGTCTGCATTCTAACATAGTCTTCTCCCCCTCTGGGCTAACTAATATACATCCTGCTCTTGCTCCATCATTGGATTTAGATCCATCAAAAAACAATTTCCAAAATAAAGAGCTAACTACAGGTTTATCTACAAAATTTACGCATTTAGAAGTGTTTGTTTGGGAAAAATTTCTGACTTGAGATACAACAGAGTTTTCTAAGAAAGGTGAAGTGTAAGCATTGAAATTTCCTAGAAATGATTCTACTGAGTAGTTACCGATGATATTGTTACTATACTCGACTGGCTCATTTTCTCCTTCTAGCTCTGTGACTATGTACTTTTGATGTTTCTCGCAATCACTCCTTATTTTATTTGGCTTGCCATTATCGGGAAGCCACATGTGAGACCAATGAGTTGTAAAATAACCATGAAGTTTTTCTGACCTATATCTACTAAGGATTAAGCTATAGAACTCAGGAATATCAGCCACAAGTATGTCAATGACTTGACAAACTTTAGGTTTTGATGAAATTATGATGGTTACTTGATTAAGTTCCCCAACAACTTTGACTTGAGATTGATCTAACTATACTATATGTACAACAAATTTTTGAGGTTGAACATTCAACTTTGCACAAACTATTCTAGGTAAGATGTTAGATGAAGCTCCTGAATCAACTAAAAAGTTGTGTAAATTCTTATTAAAGACTTCAAAAGTAAGGAGAAATGGAGGAGTATGATATTTAGATTTTCCTTCAATTAGAGCGATGTTGGTTGGATTAATCTTGTTTAAAGAGGTGCTAGGGGGCCTTCCCATTTATTGGGTGGCTTGTGAGACCACGACAATAGGAAGCAGTGATGTAGGTACTGCTTTGAGTTCCTTGAGGAGCAACTTCTGCTAATGTTTCAATTTGCGGAGCTCATGAAAGGTGATGTTTTCCCTAGCCTTCTTCATATCATCAACAATATTATATTCCATTTCATCAGAAACTATCAGAGCTTTAGCTGAAGATGAAAAATCTAATTAAGGAGTGGTTTGAGTGGATTTTGGTGAAGAATTCTTACCTATTGTTTTGTCCCTAAGGGTTGGAATTGTAGCCTTCTGCTTTGTATTTTTTAATGACAAATCAACAGGGTTTTTACTTTGGGTGGAAACACACAGTGCTTCTTGAGTCTCTTCATTTGGAAGAATAAAATCCCACATTCCTTGTAACTTTGCCACTTCTTCATCATCTGTTTATTCTTCGTTTGTTGAAACTTCATCCTCCTCTCCATCTGATTCAACATTTGATATAGCATTTGGAGGTTTATGATTAGCAGGGGAATTCCTCTTAAATGGTCTAAAATATTTTTTTTTGAGGAGGTCTCTGGTACCTGTTTTTTGATGTCAACCATTTTGTTAGACATGGTCTTGAGGAATTTCTGTAACCCTTCAAGATCAAAAGGATCTTTAGGTGGTCTCTTCTTGGAGTCATCCCTAAAATTCACCTTCTTACATTTTCATTCTTCTAATGTGTTTTTCTTTTCTACAGCTAGAATTCATTTTTCTACAGCTATTGCCTCTTTCATATTTTCTGCCAAAGTCAGTTTGGCAGCTCTATCAACAAAAATATCTGTGTTTGAAGGTAGAGAAGAAATATACCACTCATTTTGGACCTCATCACCGGGCTTAGACACCGTTGGTATTTTGTTCAATAATTTATTGAAGCGATAGTTGAAGTCTTTAATGGGTTCTTTCGGTTTGGCTTTCAAATTGGAGAGATCATTGATTAAGGTAGCCTTGGATCTATTATCTCCAAATTTAGTTAAGAATTGTTCTTGAAAAGAATCCCAACTATTGATCAAACCTAATGGTAATGAGAAGTACCATGATCCTGTTGCTCCTTGTAAATTATGGGGAAATAATATTACAATTGCGTCTTCTTCCACTACTTCATTCAAGTTAATGGACAACATGAAATTGTTTATATGTTCCTCAACAGGTAGGCCATTATCAGGATTGAATTTCGGTAACCATTTCCCTTGATGATATGGCAATTGATGTAAAGGCACAACCTTCCTAACAGCTCTTGGGTTTGTCCATGGCCTCAGAGGATTCTGTGCCATTGTTGGTATGTAAGTAGGAGAATGTGTAGCAGTGGTTGAAGGTGATTGGGTAGAGGAGGATGTAGTTCCTGTACCTATGTGAATCACTATCTAGAGTGGCGAGGTGGATGATTGATCTTGTGATGGTATAGATGGAATGAATGAAGATGAAGATTGAGTTGATGAAAGGACCTCGCTATGAGATTCAGATGGTGTTTTCTTAGCTTTCTTACAACTTGGAAGAGGGAATTCGAATAGGGGGATTCCAAGTTTTTCACTCTGTGCTCTAGTTAACCATTGAGATGGGGTAAATTGAGAGGTAACACTATCTTTGGATAACTCAGATTCCTTGAGATAAAGAAATCCCCTGTAATTTATGAATCAAAGATTGGACTTTAGGGGCTTTAGTAGAAGAAGAATGATTTGGCTTCTTTAGGATTTCAGCAGTGGGTTCTGTATTTTTATTTGCAACTTCTCACTTAATATTAAGGGATTTCGAATGAGATCAAGAAGTTGGAGGTGATGGTGAGGGAGTTTTACTCTTAGAATAGCCTATTGATTTGGAATTACTTGTCATTCATATTCAGGCTCTCCTTCTAGCGCCAAAATGTTGAAGCCTCGAAAATCATTGCTTCAACATGGGGGAAAACCACTCGGTCCGGACCTTGGTTGGTAACTCCTTTTCCATGTGGTGTAGTGGCTTTGATTGGGGATAATGGGACTAGTTTCCCAATATAATTTATGATAGTGTTGATGGGGTGATATGTGATATTCTGGAGTAATGTTTAAGCTAAAATTAATCTAATCTAAACTAATAGTCACATGCATTTATCCTTGCTTAAACACTATCTAATTATGACTATACTCGAGAATAAATTTGAAGTATGCAATCTACAATAATGTCCAAAAACAATTGGTAATAAAGATCATTTAATTTCAATAAGAAATGAAATCGTTTAACAATAATTGTTTCGTATAAAAAGTTAGCCAAAACGATTGTGAAACATATATTGCATAAGAATTATTCATGTATTTAGCATAAAATTTAGGCCATCATCATACAAAAGTGAAATAAATTCTAACCAAGATTCAAACTTTCATACATAAACAATTTGAAGAAAAATTATTGCTTAATACATAAGTAAAAGAGAATTACGAGATAAAAGTACCATTTGTAATAAGTTCTATTCATGTGCTTCAACAATATTGATCTACTTCCAATCCATCCAACACCATCTAAGAGTACAAAAGTGAAATTTCAGTAGAAGATGCCATATAAGATAAAAATAAATCTTGTTCCATTCATTTCACCAAAACTTCCTCAAAGGGACAAAAGTGCATGTTTTGAATATTGTTTCTGATAATTTTTTTGGACCCCTCTATAAATGCATGAGATGGGTTTAAATACTAAACTATAAAGCTAAAAATAGATTATTACAAAAATAGTTGAGGAGGTTTAAATGACCTTCCTCAAATTATGCAAAATAAAACAAAAATAGAAATGAACATGGTGACTAACTGTTCTACATTTGATCTTTTAGATCGCAAATGTCCGTCATGGGCTTGAGTTGTGTCAGTTGGCTGATTTCAGCTTTCAACTTCCCAGAGAACACGGTGTCGGTCAATGCTGGCACCATTTTATTCGTAGAAGTGGTTAGGCATTAGAGGGTCATCCATTGGCTGTGAGGTTTCACTAATTTCACCAATATGCTTCCCAGCTTAACCTGGTCATTTGCATAATTGCTTATGTTTTTTATTCTGTTGCTTACCTCCATTGTAGTTCAAGCTATTTTACATTAGAAAGAAAACCTGGAATCGACTCTGCTACCAGGTTGGCGCTATGTAAATTTTTGTCAATATTCTCGATAACAATGTTTGTTGCTGCTGCCACATCTGATGTTGCCTTTTCTGCCTCTCTAATATAAGAATCCCAGTTTGCAAATAAAATTTCTTTATGTGACTCCTCCAGTTTAGGTAAGTCGAACTTTCTCCCATCTTCTGAATCCTTCTAGGTGATGAAGTCGGAGACTCTTTTCAAGATTTCATCATATTCAAGTCTCATTTTAATGACTTGACTCACTAATTTGTTGCTTGTTTCACAATAAGAATTCCATCGCGAAATATTCCGGCATAATAATTCCTTTTGGTGCATCAGCTGGGAGTTAATGCCAAGCACTTCAGTAATAAACTTATAAATTTTTGGGTCATCCTTATGCAGATCAATTATTTCTTGTAACTACGTTTCCTTCTCTGTTAAGTTGGCTTGATGTCTTATTTGTATCTACTCGAACTCTTGTTGAAGCTTAGCTAACTATGTTTCTGCTTGCTGGTTATATTTTTCTTGCTGTAATTGTTGTTTAAGTGACATAATTTTGTTTTATTTTTCCTTAAGAAACATTTGCACCTCTGTTTCTTTTTCGATAGTCACTGTAGCATAGGCACCTGCAAACTGTGACAGTCTAGTAAGATTTTCGGATGGATCGATGGGTGAGGCTTCCCAGGCAACATCCATCAATTCATTATCAGTGGTAGTAACAGTTGTAGAATCCAATTTCCTTTTCTTCCTTTGTCTTTTAACAACTGATTTGTGTTGTGGGCCATAGAACACATCTAGAGGGGGAATCTCCTCAATTCTCAAAATAGTTTCAGAGGTGGGAGTGATAGGAATGTGCTCTACCTCTTGAGTATTTAGAGTCTCCTCTGCTGTAATTTCTTGAGTTGCTTCCTGTTGTGGAGTTTACAACTCTGGTGTTTGTTCCTATGTATGGAGCTTTTTATTAACGTTCTCCCATTCTTCCTCTAAATCAATCACCAGGGGTTTTATTGGCTTGGTGGAGGTGAAATGGATTTCAACCTGTTTGCTAGTTGAAGTTTGCTCAGCTATCTTTTATGTAGATTGGGTTGTATCTTTTTTTGAATCCCTGCTTCTGCTTTTCCCATTTTGTGATTGTTGCTTTGACTGCTCTAACTCCTTGGTAGACTTCTCTTGGGATTCTGCTCCAGAATCAGTTTTAGAATTTTCTTTGGAATCTCCTTCTAGACTTACACTAGGAGTAGGCTCCATTATTGGTTCAATCAATAATTGGTCTAATGGGACCTTTGTAAGCTTCCTTTATCTGTACTCATAAAAGGCTTCAAGATCTTCATGGTCAAAAAGTAATTGTGCCATATTCTTCATCTTTATGAACGTGTTCTTCTGTAAAAAGATGTCATCAAATGCATCTTCTTCATTACTAAATACTTTCACTTTTACCATGGTGGTAAAGTCTTTGACAGTGCCAAATGGGTCATATTACCTTCCTGGGAATTTAGGTAATTGTAGAGATAACATGATCTCTGCTTATTTGAATGCATGCCCCAAGTCGTGCAATGCAAATGCTCCACACTGTAAAGGGAATGTAGGCCAAATGGCCTTCTTTGAATCCTTTAATGTTTTGCTCATCCCACCCTCACTAGATGTTTGATAGGCTATCTCTCTAGCCATCAATTTGTCTGGAACATAGTATGGGAGGACATGGGGGAGGCAATGCTACCAAATACCCTGATATACATGAATGTTTCCTCCCCAAACCATTTGGCCACTGGGAGGATATCTACCTCGGCTTCCTTGGAAAGCTTAGGGGAATCTCAGTTGTAAAGATGTTTGTGGATAGGGAGCATGACTCCCTAACAAATTTTGTAAAAATGTGGTTGAAACTGAGATTCCCACATGTCTTTATGGTATATGTGAATGGGAAGCGGATCTTGGACAGTCCACTTCCATCCCATGACAGGAAATTTCGAACCAAAACAAATGGCATCCATTACATAGGCACTCATAAAAAATGGAGGGTAAACACTCGAAGCAACACTTCTTTTCCTTCTATACTCCATTATTGTTCTTGCTAAATTATTAGACAAAATTTGTGCCGAATTCATTATAGTTGCATTTACGGCTGCATCTATCAATGGCAGCCATTCTGGGGAAACTTTAGTACTATCAGGTTTTGCCAAATAGTCTACATAGCATGGCCACTGCAAAACTATGAGGGGAAAAATAGACGCAGTAGAGTACATACCGTTATTGTCTTTTTTGATTTTGCCCTCATTATTTGACCAGGTCTAGGAGCAATTTGCTGGGTTCTCGTTCTCTTTGGAAAAATTCTTGACGAATTGTTTGTTGTAGATGACTTGTGGCTCTGGTAGGTGGTACATAAGCCGCAGGTTGTCTGGGGTAAAAGATACCATAATCTCTTGTCTTATGGTCTTGAATTCTCTATCTGAGATGTTGGCTTCATAAATAACCCATTTAACCATGTTTGTATAAGGGATTATCTTTGGACACGCAGCTACGCGATGAAAAATGAGCATGCTGTCTCAAACATGGAGGCGTCTGAGGAATAATGATTGTCAACTATGACCTTTGTTTCTAGAATCCTTGGTTTCTTTTCTTCTAGTATATTATACATGGCTTCCCACATAGAGGTTCCTCCCTCTCTGCTGCATGTAGTATCTATAATTAGAGGAGTCATTTCTGATTTCTTAGACATGACTGCCTTGCATTTCTTCACCATTGCTCCCAATGATTTGCTCTATGGATTTTTCCTAAAAGTGAAGAACAACGACTATCAGATATACAAAGATAACAATGAACGTGAAATGGAATAATGAAGATAGCTTTGAAAAGGCGATAAGATAGGAGTTTTATTTGAATGCAAGTGAGAAGATATCATATCACGTTAAATGGCTCTTCATACATAAATGCAGTGAACTCTTACTAAATTCCCACCAATGCTTCGTTATCTCTTAGCTTTAATGCACAAAAAAGTCTACATCATAAATCGAGAAGAAAGCTTCTAGGGTGGTGAGCCTTTGAATTGCGATAATGCCGATCTTGTGATTTGTGAAGCAATATCACAGATCACAATATCGTATTATGCCTTTTCGCTTTTCTTACCTTCCCTTACGTTACTATGAGATGCGAGATTCAAGCCGCTTGTTTATTGCCTCAAAACATAGCTACTTGTCAGGTTTTTCTATGTAAAGACCTTTTTTATAAGCAGCAAACCTAAAACATTTGTTCGTAATGTATCCAAGGAGTGGTTCCCGGTCTTGATCGCATTTCGCAATATCAACTGATGGTAAGTTTGCAGTGCTCTTTTAAATGCTCAAAATGCGATGCGGTAAAGGTTATGATGCCGTCACAGTTTCACATTTCACTTGTTTTGAGGTAACCTTTTAAAGCGGGCCCTTTATAATTAGCAATATGTGATGCGAGACTCTGTTTTGACGAGAAAAACTTTAGGACCTTGTTTATATCGAAATATGATAGTCTCGAGGTATAAAGTGTGGGGTCCTCTTTTAATTGTTTTTCACTAGATTTGGTGGGTTAGCAAGGTTTTTGATGATTCTTAATCATGCGATATGTGGGAAGACAAGAATTTAGTACTTTTGAAAAAGGGGTTTAATTGATATCTTGATTTATTCCAAAATTAAATAATAAAAATGCCTAAATGCTAAGTATATTTTTGGAAGGATTTTTAAAAGGGTCCCCACTTATTAATGTGACATTAACTACTACTATTAATAAATGGGGGGTTGTTGAATAACATAACGGGTTGCAAACTAAATTGCATATCCCACACAGACTTAGCCTTCCCCATTTCCTTCTTCATTCCATAGTGGAAATGAGTCAAAGAGTGAGAAAAGGGAAGAATCTATTCATTTCTCATCATGTGCTCATAAGCCTCATTTTCATGGATTCTTTGAGTCATATCAAGAACCCTGTGTCATGGGAAAACATTGTAGACATGGACACAGAGGAATTCAATGAAACTCAAACCCAAGCTTTGCTAGAACATGAAAAGGCCACAAAACATAGCTTTGCTGAAGAAGAGTTTGGAGAGGAGTGTAGTATACCTAGGGGGGATAATATGGGGTACAAAGGGAGGTACCCAAGGGAATAATGCAATAATGGGATGGGTCACAGTAATAAATAAGGTGGTTAACCCGTATCATGTAAGGGACCACAAGTAGTTAGTAATAATGTAATGGGCCCATGGTATTAGATAGATGGTATTGAGGGAACCATGGTAATGATCCATGGTATTGTATGTATGAGGCCTATATAGAGGCTAGAGACTCCCCATTGAGAGATGTCAAGGATTATTGTATGAATAGGCATATGGCTTGTGGAGTGTTCTCATTCCTTAAGGAGTGAATGTATGGTGTTGCCCTACCTTAAGGGTTTTGATCAATAAAGTGGATAATTTCTATCTATTTCTATTTTATTGTTTCAGAGCTTCTTATCCTTGAGTTTATCTCTATTATCTTATATTTTCAGATCAAATCTATAACAAGTGGTATCATAGCACTTTCTTGGGCAAAAATGGAGAATTTTTTTTTTAAAATTCTTTGCAGGAACTTTCTGGGGCGGCGAGTTTGAAGATCAGATCTGTACGTTTTGGGGCAAAATCTGCAAAATCTAACTGTAGATCTGGTTTCGTGATGGTGAGACAGTTTCAGCGTGGATCTAGATCAAGATTTCTATCACATGGGAAGATGTAGAATGGTTGTTCCGTTTTCGAAAACTGGTCATAATAGGGATTCTGAGCAATATTGACTAAATTGTGACAATTTCAAATTTTCAACAATTTTTTTTGTGATGGCGGGCCTAGATCAGAATTTGAGCAAGATATGCAAATTTGATGGCTCTAATCCAAAAATATGGGTAGCACTAATGGAAGAATATTTCTCTCTAGAGTGCATCGTAGATGATGGAACTAAACTAAGTTTGGGAAACCTTTACTTGAACCAAGAAACATGGCAATGGTGGTAGGGGCATTCTAAATGCTATCCAAGGACAATTATTTGGCAGATGTTCACAAAATCCATTTGTGACCTATTTAACCCTAAATCTAATTTTTTTGAACCTCTTACTAAGCTCAGATGGACATGCACACAACCTAGCAAAGATTTTATTGGTACAGGAAAGAAGGAAACCAAGAAACCTAAAGGGTTATTTTCTGCTAGTATCTCCTTATTGTAGGTTCATGGATTGATTTAGAAGGAGAAGATCGTTGTGTCTATAAATTCTAGTTGCAAACATAATTTTATCAATGTTAATTTGGAAAAAAAATTGCAAGTTCCAACAAAATACATTGAAAGCATACATGTTGATAATGAGGATGTTCAAGTTTATAAAGATTTGAAGCTTTCTATGGATAAGTATGTGTTGCATTGTGACTTTTATACTTCAGATATGGATAACATGGATGTTGTTTTGGGATATCCTTGGATGGAATCTATGGGTACTGTCAATATTAATGTGCAGAAGAAATTCCCGAAGCTCTGGTATAAAAGGAAGAAAATTACATTGCAGGATATTTCCATTAAGACCCAAGCAAAGACTATGGAGGCAGAAGCACAAATCTCTAATGACACTTACACATCAGATGATGAGCCTTTGATGGGTGATAATTAAACACAAACAAAGGTTGAATCAGGAAAGGTTACAGGTACTGATACATCAGAGGAGGACTCAGTGGTTGAAGTAATATTGGAAGATAAGAAACAACAATAGGCACCACAACATGTACCAGATACCAATCAGGCTCCATTAGGTGGTGAATTAATGAAATATACATCGTTGGTTAACACTTCAGCATATCACCACCCACATCACCTCGCAAGAAAACAACCAACAAGATGGAAATGAATTAGCCACAAGGACAACAACCCCCACATGACAGATAGAGAGGAGCGAAGATCCACCTACTACACATCAACATAGAAGAGCTGCCAAGGTCAACTTCCATCTCAAGCAAGTGAGGCACCAACAAGATCGAGGGTTCACCTTTCTCTTGGATTGCTAGATACACGTGCATGGTACCCAAGGGAATAATGTAATAATGAGATGGGCCATAGTAATAAATAAGGTGGTTAACTCGTATCATGTAAGAGACCACAAGTAGTTAGTAATAATGTAATAGGCCCATGGTATTAGATAGATGGTATTGAGGGAACCATGGTAATGACCCATGTTATTGTATGTATGAGGCCTATACAAAGGCTAGAGACTACCCATTGATAGATGTGAAGGATTATTGTATGAACAGGCATATGGCTTGTGGAGTGTTTTCCTTCCTTAAGGAGTGAATGTATGGTGTTGCCCTACCTTAAGGGTTTTGATCAATAAAGTGAATCATTTCTATCTTATTGTTTCAGATCTTCTTGTTCTTGGGTTTATCTCTATTATCTTATATTTTCAGATCAGATCTATAACAAGGAGAATGAGGAAGAAAAGGGAGAAGAAGATGAAGAAAAGAAAGGAGAGGAAAAACTAGAGATAGAGAAATAAAATCTTAGGCAACCTTCTAGGCCTCAAAATAAGAGAAAACAAGAACAACAAGTAAGCATGTCAAAAGGCAACACTGAACAAGAGGTGTTTTCCACCTTGGAAGCCCTTAGCATGATTATCAAGATCAAAGGGAGGAAACCTAATCAAGGTCCCTTATACTTCAAGACAAGGAGGCATACTAGACTCAAACAAGGGAAGCCTCAACTTCCCACAACTACCCTGATCACCATTGAAGGATCAACTGGCCACCAAGAGGGAGAGATAGAGAAGGGTAAAGGGAAAATGAAGAAGTGACCTCCATAACAACTAAGGGAAAACCACCCCAAACCTAACCAAGAAGGAAAAACACCATGGGAGCTAAGATGAAACAACTACATGAAGAAAATTCCATACTACAAGAAAGCTAGGCAGTGCTACAAGAAGAAATGAAGTTTCTATAAGATGGTAAAACGAAGCTACAAGAAAGTACAACAACACCTCAAGAAGGCGGAGAAGGAACATAAGAGCTACAAGAGCTCGATCCTCATCCATATTTTGGGTCCTACTACAAATTTTATGAGCATGGAAAAATAATACCCACCAAACTTGTAGTCCCTATGTAACAACCCTGGTGAAAATTCCATGTAATAAAAATTTACAAAGGAAAAATAATAACCACAGTTGATGGAACACTTATTCCAAGCTAAATTTTAGGAAATACATCCTAGTGTAGGTGTCTATTGGTTTATTATGGCTAAGAAAGGTGGTGAAGGAAATGGCAAAGGATTTGGAAAGGAAAAATGGCATTTTTGGCACATTTATTTATGAAAATAATGGAAATTAGGAGAAAAGGAAGGTGAAAAGTCATATGTTTCATGTGAGGAGAAAAATTAAGGAAAATAATGTAAAATGAAGAAAATAGAGGCATCATTAATAAAAAGGCTTTTGAGGATAAGTTGGTACCTTTTGTTAGTTTAGTTTTGGAGATCTCTCATTATTCTCTCTCTCTCTCACTCTTGGACACTTAGAGTTTTCTTGGAGCACTTTGGTATTAGATCAAGAAATGCAAAGAAGGAAAGAGGAATAAGCAAGCAAAGAAGAACATGATTAAGCATCTACAACCAGATTCTTTGTAGGCATCAATTTGCATGAGTGATTTCCTTGTTAGATTTGGCATGCATGGTATTGCATGTGGTTCTTTTCTGTGATGGCATGGGGTTTTACAGGTTGTGAAAGTGTTTTTAGCCTAGTCTTTCCATTTTCGGCTAGCCATGGTGTGATGGGATTCTCATGTTTTGGTTGAGATGGATTGCTGTATGGATTTGAAGCTGAGTGAGCTGGATCTTCGAAAGAAATAACACATGGCCTAGTGATCCATGAAATGGAATTTGGATTTTAGTAAAACCACTGGCCTAGCGACCGCCGAACGAGACTGTGGGTTGCGGTAAAGCTAGGTATTGTGAGCCTCAATGGGCCTAGGAATCATCGAATGGTTAAGGGCGGGATATACGGTAAAGCCTAGAGGTGGTTGCCCTTGATTAGGCCTAAGAATCCTTGTCAGTGGATGGCAGGATATATGGTAAAGCCTAGAGGGTGGAGTCTTGGTTAGGGCCTAGTGATCAGGTGTGGATTGTGGTAAAGCCTAGAGACTAGGAGATAGGTAAATTCCTCACGGTGTAGGTGGAGAAATCTAGTGGCATCCATGCTTGTTTTATGACCTAGTGATCCGAGATGGATTGCTGTAAAGCCTGGTTCTATTGATGAGGGTGAGGTGGTGTAGCCTTAGGAAGCCTTGTTTGAGTTTGGTTTTAAGTCCCACATTCATGCTTGGAATATGGCATGGGGTTGATTGGCTGAAAGAAAGATTTGGTTCAGCCAATCTATGGTTGGGTGGTTCGTGGAAGTCCCAAACTTGGTTGGCATTTGCATCATTAATATGAGGTTATTTCTCCTTGTTAATTCATGAGTATTATACTAGTTTATATGTGGTTTATATGGCTATTGTTTCCTTGGTATTTATTTTGTTATTATGTTGGTTATGAACATGTATTATGGCAATGGCTATGTATGGATCTCATCATGTTTTTACTTGTAAATGAATGAATAATGTATCTATGACCTAATATATGAAATTGTAGCTAATGTGTTGAGGTATCAATGCTTCTTAGCAATTCTCAGATAAGTATGAGACCCCTATGTTCAATTATTTCGTTAAGAACTGTAGCTTTCATGTTTGTGACATGTTCGATGAAATTCTTGTCATGGCTAGTAGGGGTCCAATATAGTCCTTGTTGATATTTTTGTAAATGTATATTTGTTCCACTATGAATTTTTTTTTTCTAAACCTTTCATTGAGTTTTGGGCAGTGATCTGGACTTTGGGTCTTAAAAGGTGGCACAAATCTTGGAGTCACACACATAGGAATGAGGAGAAAAGTCCCGAGACACACCCATGCCTTGCTGCGGGAGTGACTAGAGCCTTTCATATGCACCCTTGTCCATATCAAGGGAGCGTTTAGGGGTCTAATGGTCTAAAAATTCAATGAGACCGATGGAGTGGTCATGGAGATGAATGGGAAGGCTTTTGGGAGTCCTATAACAAGTATAGAAGGTTTGTGATGTGGGTTTCCATTGATTCCACTTCCTTAAGGTCCCTAGGAGGTTGAATCCAATTATAGTGGTCTCCCATTGCACATTTACCCCTGTTGGTCGATTAATTGGGTAGATGTTGGATGAGGGTGTTACAGACTGGCAACATAGCATGGTTCACCCCTTGGAATGGATGGGCGTTGTGTGTTGGTCATGCATTCATGTCAGTTGCCCATGTGTTAATCATCCTTTTGGTCTATATGCTTGTTGCATATGCATGGTGTCGGTCATGGTTGTAGTGATGTCACCATGTGAAAGAGGATGTTGTTGTTGTGAAATGTGTCATCATGAGTGTATGCTTGATTATGCATTTCTATGTGTGTCAGTGCTTACATGTTGTCAAATGTGCATTGATATGGTTGTTGTCGTCATGCATGAGCTCATGGTATGTGTAGTTGATATGGTCACGCGTTGATGACTGGATTCTAGCTAGAGTGATGGTTATATGGCTATATGCTTATGTATATATTATTATGTATATATGTTGTCATGATTATGTTATACATGTATTACGTTGATTGGTCGATCTTGCATACGAGGTATCCTCCCCGAATTATGCTAAGGTATGTTGCTTTATTG
Organism: Pinus taeda; assembly: GCA_000404065.3. NCBI lineage: Eukaryota > Viridiplantae > Streptophyta > Pinopsida > Pinales > Pinaceae > Pinus > Pinus taeda. The sequence continues at coordinate 96,711 of APFE030298095.1, forward strand.
TGATTTAGTTTAAATTGGGTTGATACATTTCTATTTCTTTGAAAGACAACATTAGGCAGGCCTAAAATCTAAGGAAGGATCAACAACCTTAGTTCTTCAAGGCATCCTACCTCTTAGATTCTATCTACATGAAACATTCATTCATATGCATAAACTTTATATATATGTTTTTCACTATGGTTAATAATACCCACTGTGTGCCCTAGTGGTAAGGTGCAACATTGTTACTCGACTAGTCTTGTGTTGAATCCCCATGGGGGGCATTTTGGCCCATACATAGTTTTTAGACCACTGTTGGGAGGCCATGTGGCAGCCACTCATTGGTCCACGTGCCTCAAAGTTATTGGACCACATAAAAATACCAACATCCAACCATAACACAAAAAACTTAACCAATCTAGAGAGGACAATTGGTATCCTTTCATTGGTCCACATTGTACGGTCAACCTTCCCAGTCACCTTGCCCAGTCAGCGTATGGATTGCACAGTTACCACACCTACAAAATTTGTGCCTGTTTGGGAAAACAATCAGAATGTGATATCAGGAACATACAAAGTCGGTTTTGAGTAATTCAAGCTGCATTAGATTCAGATTGGGAGCTCTTCGATTTGGCGCTAGTTTCAAGAAGTTCTAGGAACTTTAATTTTTGAGCATAATATTGATCACCTCATCACACATCTGCACTAGGAACTTTTGGAATCCAAAAGTTTACTTCCCTAGTCAATATAAAGAGGATGGAACTCAAAAATACCCAAAAGCTCAATCCAAAATGAAAAATTTTCAATTGGTGCCCTTCAAGCCCCAATCAAGGCACTTCACTTATCATCCTCATGAAGAGCTACTATCCTGTTAAGAAGTGAGCCATCATTCTTATCATTGTTGCAGGAACAAAATAATGATGAGTGGAATCTGAACATTCTCTCTACTCTCATCTTTGTTGGACTCCAAAAAATACTTCATCTTGAAGTTTAAACTGTTGAAGATAAACTTGACTCCATCTTGGAAATTAGAAACAAACTAAATTTGCTTTAACGTCTTCAAGATGAGCTTGTACATGAAAAGTACACTATTGCAAAATTTTCCATGATATGATTGACCTTACCTACAATACATAGTCATCATTTACGATCTTAAAAACAAATATTCAATTCACACAAGTTTTAAATTGAACACTTGTATTAGTAAACATATGGAAATTTGTAGACAACTTTGAATGACAATCTTGTACATTCACAAAATTCTTGAACATGCGGACTATAACAAGTCAATACATACATCAATGAAAAAAATCTACCTGTTGAACATAGTGATAATGAATGTTCACTTTAAAAAATTACCTAAATAGGTAATGACAACAAGTATTTACAAAAATTTACAAAACAACTTCACAATAGGTGTACCCAAACTTTGCCTCTCCTAGGCTTGTACGTTCTCTTTTTGCTCCATCTTGTCTTGAAGGTCACTTAGGATTGTGGAGAGTCCTCTTTTCCACCTTTTGTTTCATTTGCATTATGTAGCATAATCTCTTTACCTTTCTTTGAACGAAGTTCCAGATGCAACTTCCAAGATCGTTTAGTGTCATGTCCATGCACTTTGCAATGAGCACAAACAAACTTCTTCTTCTTTGCTGACATAGAAGTTATTTCATGCGGAAGAAAGCCATTATGCCTGATGCCAAAAAATTGGTTTATTCGTTTAACCATTATCATACATTTCTCACATACAACCACATAATGGTCAAAAGCATCACAAAATGTACAAGGGTACTGATTCCCCAAGTATTCAAAATTTCCATGCATTGGAAAACACTCTTGAAAGTTATACTTGTCTTTTGAGTTTCAACTTCGATGGTTGTCACAAGGTGGTGACATCTCATGCTCATATGTTTCATGTACCTCAGGTCGTTTGGAGCATTCTCCAAACTCCTTTCGACCATATCCCAATCCCATATACTTCGGTCTCTCCTCAGCCATAATTGGATTGGTAATACCTTGGCCATTAATGCCAAGACCTCCACCTTCATATCCCATCTTGGAAAGCAACTTCATACCTATGCCCTTGGTATGTTGTTCAAATGCTGCAAAAGAGTTGTTATGCATATAAATGGAAGGAGTGGAACTTGATATGCTAGTTACCTCCTTAAACTTTCCATTCATACTTTCATATTTTGATGATGATGGTGATGGCCAACTTGTAGATGATGCTAGCCACCCACTCTTGTCCACTAGAATATGGTGTACTTCTCGAATATGTTTCAAAAATCCACATGCAACATCTTCCACATATGGTCCAAAACCACTATTTGAACCATGACCACATACTGACCTCATGTTGGAGGTTTCCCTTGCTAGTGCAAGAGTTGAACTTTCTGAAACTTGATCATCAAGAACTTGTTGCAATACAAAGTTCATGTGCCTCTTCTTCTCTTCAACTATCTCTAACATCCTTCTCAATTCTATGTTCTCCATCCGAAGAGCCAAATTCTTCTCCTCTAGCTCTTGGAGACTCTTTTTGCTTCCCATTCTTCCAACTTGGTCAACTGGTGCTCCGATACCTAGCTGATCTGAAATTGGATTAGGTGATTTATTCCTCTTTTCCAAGATCAAATAAAACAAAATCGAGGACTGTGTCAATGCATTGCAAGGTTAAAATGGGTCTTGAAACAACATTTTTTAGAATGAACCTTCAAATCACGAATCAATATTCATATGTAACTTATCATAATGAAAATACCATCACATAATCCATGCAGACATAAAGAATAACAAGACAAAGGTTTGTTGATGGAGTTCACCCCTTTGGGTTACATCTCTGGGCCTATCAACATGACTATACCACTCATATATTCATTATAAAAACAAAGTACATAAACATTTTCTACAGGTAAATATGTGGCTATAACCCCTACAAGGTAATGTTCTCCTACAAAGAACTCTCACTACAACAAAAAATCAAAACATCTCCTACGAAGATGACATACTTCAACTGAAATGAGCTAAAAACATCATGTGAACCCTTCAATTCCACATTGAAGCACATAATCAAAACTTCATGTTAAGAGAAGTTGAACCTAAGTTGAATCTAGGTTGAACCTTGTAGGTTACAACTATTGTAGTAGCCTTATGGAAGTGAGAATACCCCTACAAGGTCTTCTCCATGCCCAAATACCTTCTAGAAATACTTACAAACCTTGATTGATCCATACACCCTTAGTATAAAACATAGAAAAATACTATATATATATGCTCAAGTAAAAAATTAGAGGTTATCAATGGATTCATAATATCCAAAAACCCCTAAGTAGCCTCTTTTTGAGCTCAATTTGGATAAAAACTCCAAACATTATGAGCTCCAAGCTCTCTCATGAACTTGATTGTTAACCATCCTACAAATTTTCCCTTCTAGCTAACTGTCTTACAAATCCACCCCGAAAATCGCTAACGGAGTGAGAATTTCACCCTCCACCAGTGCATTCTGTTGGATGCTTAATTCATCCAATGACCCATGGAGACCAAAAATCAGGGTCGTGTGGGCACATAAGGTCGAGGGCTGGGCCTTAACATTGTCCCCTACCGATTAGGCACTTAAACTCTGGGTGAGTGGTTACATTGGCACCACGGGGCCAAGGGTTGAGCTAACTGCCCACCCTTCCCGTTGGACCCCTAACCTACTATGTGCCGGTCACATTATGGTCACAAGACCTGGGGCTGGCCCCCCTCGTCGGAGCGCCTTCTGCCTAGTGACCCTAAATTTCGCCTGTGATCATGTGACATATCCAACGACCAAGGGATGGACCTTAACTTAGCACCCTCCAAGATGACGCCTTTCACTAACCTCCGCCATGGTTATACATTGTGGCATATGACTGGGGCTAGGTCCTTTTCTCCACCCCCACTCCTTAGCGCCTCCGTGTATATGGTAGCAGTCCAGTGGCTTATTGCTGTGGGTGCTAGGACCCTAGGCCATGGCTAAGCCCTAGCCCTTGGCTCCCCTGCCTGCAGTCTCATGGGTGTGGGGTGGCTGGGGGCTAGTGCTTAGCCTTAGCCCTTCCCCCAAATGGCGCATAGATAAAATTTATATATATATGTTTTGTGTTAGGGTTAAAAATATCCATTATGTGCCCTAGTGGTAAGGCGCAACATTGTTACTCGACTAGTCCCGTGTTCGATCCTTGTGGGGGGCATTTTGGCCCATACATAATTTTTATACCATTGTTGGGCAGCCACGTGGTAGCCACCCATTGGACCACATGGCTCCCAGTTATTGAACCAGATAAAACACCAACAACCAACCACAACATAGCAAATTCAACCAATCCGAAGAGGACACGTGGAAGCTTATCATTGGACCATATTGTATAGTCACCTTGCCCAATTAGCGTACCTACAAAATTTTCGCATGTTTGGGAAAACGATCATAACGTGATATCGGGAGAATACAATGTCGATTTTGAGCAATTCAAGTTGTGTTGGATTCAGATCAAGGAGCTCTTTGATTTGGCATCGGTTTAAAGAATTTATCAACACTTTCATTTTTGAGCTTAAAATTGATCCCCTAATCAATGTCTAAGTAGGTTTTGTTTCTGTTTATATTTGATTTATTTTTATTTTACTTTTTCTCTGCATCAATTTTGCTTGTCTTGGAAAATTTAGAAAAGAAGAGGAAAAACACAAAAAGAACAAACTTATTTCATGCCTTGTAGGATTAGGTATAATCTAGGGAAATTTCTACCAAAAACCCCCACCCCTTATAGCAATCAACCATCACTCTTCTTTGGTGAATGTTAACCTCCCACTTTGACCACAAAGGAGTTAGAGAACAGGTAGACTAAGCTCTTTCTTATCTAAAAAACCAATGGAGAGGCCAGAATGAAGAACATAATCCCCACTGCTCTCCCACACATCCATGTCTTAGCCTTTGAAGACCCTAATACATTCATTTTCAAGTTTGTTGTGGTTTGAAAAACCTATGATTACACTTTTGATGAGAAACATCTCAAGTTGTTCCCTTCTACCCTCAAGGATGCAACCTTTTGTTGGTTAATGAGCCTAAAGGAGGGTAGCATCACCACCTCAAATCAAATGCAACAAGCTTTCAATTAGAAATGCAAGGACTACTGTAGGTCAAGAGAAACAAAATAATAGATCTTTAGGATGACCTTAGGGCTAGATGAATCCTTCTAGGATTATAAAGAGATATTTCAACTCAACTACAGAAGAGCTAATTGTACCCTTGACCCTAAATCCTTGAAGATTGTACTTCTCCAAGGGATTAGAGAGGATTTGACGGAGACCCTTAATATGATATATGGTGGAGAAATTTACCAGATAACTTATGAATACTTCAAGATAGTATTCAAGAATCATTCTAGGGTTGCACGAAAGAGAGGTAGGTCTAGTCAAGGGTTGGTCAACTCTTCTCCCTCTACCTCAACCATCAAACATGAAATAGGGAGCATGCTAGAAGAATTTAAGAGTGAGATGTTGCACACCTTCACCTTGAAAATGGATATTATGCAGATCAAAAAGAAGCAAGAGGAGGAATAAAGGGTAGAGCCTATCTTTTTCCCTAGATGCACCAAGAGGCACCCCAAAAATGAGTGCCCACTTTAACAACCCTGCTGAAAATTCCATGTAATAAAAGTAAATAAAGGAAAAATAATAACCACGGATGATGGGACACTTATTCCAAGTAGAATGTTGGGCATAATCCTAGTGATGAGGATCACTTGTGATTGGTTATGGCTAAGGAAATTGGCAAAGGAAATGCCTAAGGCTTTGGAAAGGCAAAAATGGCATTTTTAGCACATTTATTTATGAAAATAATGGAAATTAGGAGAAAAAGGAGGTGAAAGGTAACAATTTACATGTGAGGAGGAAAATGAAGGAAAATAATGGAAAATGAAGAAAACAGAGGCCTCATCCATAAAAAGGCTTTTGAGGACCAGTTGGTAACCTTTTGTTAATTTAGTGTTGGAGCTCTCTCATTATTCTCTCTCTCCCTCATACCCTTGGAGACTTAGAGTTTTCTTGGAGTACTCTTGGTGGGTGTGGCATACTTGGATTTTCAGAGCAAGGAGGAAAAGGAAGAAAAGTAAAGAATAGGAGGGCATTGGGATCAACAATTATATATGATTTGCTTGCAGGTACTGAGTTTCATGTATGTTTCCTTCACTAGTTTTGGCATGAATGTTTTTTGTTGTGATTTGTCATTGACATGGAGGATTGATAGTGGATTGCCTAGCTTTTCCATTTCCTAGATAGCCATGGTGATTGTGGGTTTACTTTAATTGTTTTTTTTTAATTGGTTCTCATGTTTCCTTAGCTTGGGTTGAGTTACTAGTTCCTGGAGCCTTGGTTGGATAAACGCTCTGGAGCCCTGTAACAACTTGGGTTTAGTTACTAGTCCCGTACCCTTGGTTGGACAAACACTCTAGAGCCCTTGGTGGGTTGAGTTACTAGCCTTTGAGCCTTGGTTAGACAAACTCTCTAGAGCCTGGAGCAACTGCGAGTTGAGTTATTAGTCCTGGAGCCTTGGTTGGAACAAATGCTCTAGAGCCCTGGATGGCTGGTATAGAGACCGACCTTATGATGGTTTTGTGATGTCCAACCATGAGGTGGAATCATTATTTAATGGGTTGAGGTGGATGGCCTTTGGAAACCCTAAATGAGTTTGATTGATGTGTTCTATGAGATCCCACATTCATGATTGGAATTTGGTAGGGGGCTGAATGGTTGAAGAGAGATTTGGCTCAACCATTCTATGGTTGGGTGGAACGTGGAAGTCCCATCTCAGGTTTGGATTGTGTATCATTAATGAAAGGTTATTTCTTCTTGTATTTATATGATATTTTTGATTAATTATATGTCGTATATATGGTTTTATTTTCATGAGTATTTCTACTACTATTATGCTGGTTATGTATGTGTTTTATGACAACAACTATGTGTAGATCTCATCATTTTTTTTTTTAATTTTTAATTGAATGCTCAATGTATCTATGACCTAATGGACGGAATGAAAGTTGATGTATTGAGGCATCAATAGTTCTTAGCGATTCTTAGTTAAGTATGAGACCCCTATGCTCAGAACTGTTATTTACACCCATAGATTACATATTTACGATGGACAAAATAACTGTCAAGGCTAATAGGGGTCCAACCAAGGTCTTAAACAAGTATTTGATTTAGTACTATCACTTCCATGTTATTTTTCTAATTTGAAGAGATGGTTCAATTATGGGCAGTGACCTGGGATCTGGGCCTCAAAAATTGGCTCAAATCCCAAAGTTGTTGGCATAGCACTGACAGTTTTGGTCTTTGGTCGCTAGTAGGCAAGCCTGTGAGAGTGACTTTGGGTTTTTGGTCACCCTGATGCCTATAGCTTGGGAGTGACTGATCTGAAAATTGAATGTACTTGTTGAAGGGTGCAAGGTATCCATTTCCCATAATTTCAAAGGTGAGCTATACACTCCAAGTGACCTCTAAAAAGGTGAAAACTTCTTATTTCTTATACAGAGATAGCCTGTAGGGGCATTCACCTGACATGTCACCTCTAAAGAGAGGATGAGTTCCAGAGGCTACCTGGCCCTCTACAGGCTCTGCCTAAAGAAATAACAAAGTAAACACTTAGAAGTCTTTGACATACACATACTTGAAGTTTGATGTCTTGCAAAATAAGACAAATAACTTTCTGCAGCTGAATAGGTGATTATGTGTGTATGCAAGTTATGTATATTTTCTGTTTAACACTTTATATCAGTTTTGTTTAGCATATCATCTTTAGCAAATAAAGACATCAAAATGATAAAGCAGTTCACCCCTTCTGGGCTACATCTGCTGGACCAAGCCTCTCCAACTAGGCTTGTCCTCTTGTATTAAAAATTCTACAAAGGCTAATACAAGAATATAAATGTCTCAAAAGATAGATCTGACTGTAAATACAGAATCAGAATATAGGAATTAGCTAAACATGCGCTTTCCCAAGCACTAAACAGTGAAATTGTACCCGATACAATACTTTCCCCAATTGGCCCTAGTGGCCCTTTAGACTTTCATGGAGAAATTTGAGGTGAAGATGACCTCAATTGGTTCTGAAACCTCTACCATTAGATTCAGAAGGTCGAAAATAGCAGACCTAGGCTTTTGAATCACCAAAAATGGATGAACATAGCCCCCAAACAGCTCAAGCACTGAAATGGCTCTAGTGGCCTTGAAAGCTTCCCTGAAGCTAAACAGTGAGAAGAATGTCTCAACAGGAAAAACGAGCTGTAGAAATGGATTTAGAATGCTGAAAACCTTCAGGAATGACCTTCGTTCCACATTCAATGGCTGCACAATTCCCAATGCAGCTCCCAAACGGATTTGGCCCTAGTGGCTCCTCGAACTTCCACGAAGCTAAAAAACCTACAAATGACCTCAGATGGCTGTGAAAGCTATGCCAATGGCTTCAGAAGGTCGAAGAGACCCAAAATATAAAAAAAAATCGTCCAAAACAGACTTTCCTAGCTAAAGTTATGGCCATTTTCTCCCAACTTCCAGTTGCCCTTGAAAAACTCCAGTTAGACTTTTAGTTACGGCGAGATAGGCTCGCCAAATATGGGGCGGCCGCCAAATTTGGTGACACCGCCAACAGATCCGCTAAATCTGCCATAACCATCGGCTAACTTCGCACATGTCACCAAAAATTCGGAATGGCGGTTTGTAGTTGGATTTCGTGCCGAGCAGTTAAGGGTCTAGGCCCACGGTTTTGGGCGTAAGGTCACATGGTATGGGGGGCTGGTCCCCTTGGGGCCCTGCCCAAAACAAATACACGGTTTTTATAAAGTTTCCACCACAAAGAAGACAAGAAACACCTAGTGGTGCCTTGGTAAAGAGGAGTGTTAGCCCATGGGAGGTTGTGGGTTCAAACCACAACTAGACCAAAATTTTAAATATATGCGCCCATATATGCTGACGTCACTTTACCACGTGGCAGCCTCTGGGCTTACCACGTGGCAACTTGTGATTGGCTGCCCAAATGGAATATTCCAAAGAATATTCTACAGAATATTTCAAAGAATATTCTATGGAATATTCTTTTTTAAATATTTTTTTTTGAAAAATATTCAAAAATTAAGGGTTATTGGGCGATTTTGTTTTTGGCATAACTTTCTCATACGGCGACTGTTTTTCGAACCGTTTGCGGCGCCAGAATAAGGAGAATGAGATCTATCTAGTTGTTCAAGTTCTAGCTAGTTCTAAGAACTTTCATTTTTGACCATTTTACGACACTTGGTCCTGAGCTCCTTATCAGCGACTGAGGCTCAAGTTGTCCAAAAGTTCAGTGGGACCCCAAGGCAAGCTGTCTAAAGTATTGGATTGGTTCTTGAGGGTCATGTAGCTGCTGATTAATGTCTGTATGGTGTGTTTCTATCAATTCCACTTCCTTAATGTGACTTAGGAGGTCGAAACATATCGTAGTGGCCTCTCTTCACATGTTTACCCCAACTAGCTAGTTTCTTGGGTAGCTGTAGGAGGAAGGTGTTGTAGAGTAGTATCTGAGCATGATTCACCCCTTGGAATGGATGGGCTATGTGTTGGTCATGCATGCATGTCAGTTACATGGGTGTCTCTCACACTTGCATTCCATGTGCTTGTTGCATTTGCATGGTGTTGTTCATGGTTGTAGTGATGTCATGATATGAAAATTGAGGTTGTTGTGATGGAATGAAGCGTCATGAGTGTATGACTGGTTACATGTCAAGTTATGTCGCTTAAATGTATCGTTTTAGTATTTTTGGTTGCAATCTTGCTTGATTGGTTACATTCTTATATGCTTAGTTGCATGTATCATTCTTGCAGGTTTAGTTTCAAGTATTATTCATTCATGTTTGGTCATATGTGTTTATGCATATGTGTGGATGGTTATGTATTGCTTATGCATGTTCGTGTTTGCATGTGGTCAAGTGTATAATGGTGTAATGATGGTGGTTGTCATGCATAAGGTCATGCGTTGATGACTGGACCATAGCTAGAATGACGGTTTCAGGGTCATATGCTTATGTTTTATGTTTTTATATGTTGCCATGATTATGTTATACATGTATCATGCTGATTTGTTGATCTTGCAGACAAGGTATCCTCCCTGAGATACACTAAGGTATGTTCATTTATCATGATTTGGTTTAGCTGACATGATATACCTTGCAGGAAGAAGTATCAAATGGCTAGCAAGATGGTTGACTATAAAGACTCTCCCTATGAATCCGAAGAGCAGTATGGTGTCGGGAACCCTGTTGAATTTGGAAGTTTACACTGAGAAGCTTAAAGGAAGAGATAAGGATTTATAAGGCAGATAATGACAGAATCATGCAGGCATAGGAAAAACTAGCAGAGGTAAATGCAGTCATACTTCAGAGGTTGTTTGATTTGCAGTGACAGGGACCACATTGGATCAGCTATGAACAAGAGGATAGAACTAATGGGGCATATGGTAGTCGATCACATGGTGGTCACATATCAGATAGAGATGACATAGTCAAAGGTGGTAGATTGTTGGACCCTATGGATAGGAGAAGGGATAGACACATGTATGATTCTAGTTCTGATTCAGATAAGCACTATGATCATCATTGGTATCATCCTTACAGGAGGAGTGATAGGGGATACTTGTTGGATGAGTTTAAGAAAGCGAATCCACCAACATTTTATGGAGATATGAAGAAACCATAGGATGTAGAGGCATGATTTCTTGGCATGCAGAGATTCTTCAGGTTGCATGACTATTCATAGAACATGAAAGCTAGAGTGGCTACATTCAGTCTCAAAGGTAAAGCAAACATTTGGTGGGACAATGTGAAGAATGTCAGATTTATTCATGAAGAAGATTTGACTTGAAGTGAGTTTGAGTGGATATTCAAGAAGAATTATTTGTCAGAAAGATACTTTGATGATAGGGTGAAGGAATTTTATGAGCTAAAGATGGGATCTATGATAGATGATGAGTACACTAGCAAGTTCTTGGTGTTACTGAGGTATGTGCCTTATCTCATGGAGGATAAGGCCAAGATTCAAAGATTCGTTAGTGGATTACTGGTTGCATTCAAAGATATGATTGAGTTCGATGAGATTGTATCATTGGAGGAGGCCATTCAAAAGCTAAAGCATTGCTATGAACTATTAAAGCATAAAACTAAGATGAAACTAGATTGGAAAGGTAATGCAAAGAACAAAGGAAAATGGGACAAAAAGAAAGTAAGATCACAAGATTTGGGTAACAAGGAGAATGTTGCACCACATAAGAGGTTCAATGTATCAGATAGAGGACATGGACAAAAATATGAAGTAGAATAAGGAGCCTGTGCGATGTTTGACTTGTGGAGGAGATCATCATAGGAGGGATTGTCCACAGTAACATAGTGGTAGGCCTAAGATATACATTGTGCAAGAGGCACAAAATGTTGGATATGTTGGTCAGAGTATTCCTCGCATCTATGCAACATTGGATAACAAACATGCATAACATCAAGCATCTATAATTGAGATGGACGGTAAGCTTTGTGATCAAGTAATTTCTATTTTTATTGACCCTGGATCTAATTAGAGCTATGTTAGTCCTGATTCGGTGGATAAGTGTGGTTTGAATAATGAATTGCATGTAGAGTATTGATTAGTGCAGTTGGCTACAGGTACAAAGAAGCGAGTCCATCAGTGGGTAAGAGCTTGTGCATTTGATTTGAATAGTATGCCTACAACAACACATTTGAATGTATTATCGTTGGGTTCATACAATATGTTGTTGGGCATAGATTGGTTGTCTCTTCATAGAACCAAGGTAGATTGTTATGACAAAGCCATTAAGTGTGTTGATGACAATGGGGAACTAAGAGTCTTGCACGGAAAGAAGAAAGACACATCATTCAGGAGGGTGACAACTATGCAAGCAAAGCATAGCAACAGGAAAAGGTTGTAAGTTATTTGTAGTGCATATTTCTAGTGATAAAGGTAAGGAAGTTGAGGATATGGATGTGTTGAGTAGGTACCCAGTTTTATAGCAATTCAAGGATGTATTTCCTAAGGAAATTTTAGAGTTTCCACCTCACAAGGAGTTAGAATTTTCGATTGAGTTAGTGCCAGGGGAAGCTCTAGCATCAAAAGCACCTTTCATGATGAGCACACCTGAGTTGGTTGAGTTAAAGTTGTAGTTGAAGGAAATGTTGGACAAGGGGTTCTTTAGGCCAAGTGTATCACCATGGGGCACACCGGTCTTGTTTGTGAAGAAGAAAGATGATATAGGCTCAGATTATGCATTGACTATAGGTAGTTGACCAAAGTGACCATCAATAACAGATGTCTGTTACCGATGGGTGATGACTTGTTTTATCAAGTAAAGGGAGTAGCAATGTTCTCAAAGATTGATCTGAGATTCAGATATCATCAAGTACACATCAAAGAGGAGGACATTTACAAGATCACATTCAAGACCAGGTATGGGAATTATGAGTTTGTTGTAGTTCCATTTGCATTAGCTAATGCTCCAGCTATATTTATGTGTTTGATGAATAGTGTGTTGCGTACATATTTGGATAAGTTTGTTATTGTGTTCATTGATGATATACTGGTGTTGGCTCTCAATTTTGACACTTTTTCACCATGCATAATCCATCTATTTATCATCCCTTTCCATCATACCATGGTCATATTTTCCATATTTTTGCCTCTTTTTGCACATTTAGGAAAAATAATTATGTCTTTTAATTTTTAGAATTTTTAGTAAAAATTGGGTATTAAAAATGATTTTTGAATGAAACAGAAATTCCCGTAATGGCTCCATTAAAGTCGTATGTGTAGGACACATGGGCACAAACTGAAGATGGATTCGAGAAGTATGGGAACAAAGGATGGATAGACTCCTATTGGCACAATCCAAATGAGTTAGAACATGCTTGGTCAAAGTTGTTCAAACTTAACCAGTCACCGAGAAAATCACCCGATTTAAGGGGCAATTTTGTGATTTTGTGGAATCTTCCCAAATTTTGTGCAAAAAAATGGATGAGTTCAACCTTATTGTTATAGACATTTTTGGTCACTTCAACCCCAATCATAAATGTCCATAAACTGAGGGCTCCTAAGTCCCTAAAAGTGTTACTTCACTACCTAAAGGAACAAGGTCAGCTGATTACATCATCTCCTAGAAGTTCTCCACTAAAAACTGCTCAGAAATGGTCAAAACTGGACCATATTGAAAACCCAGTGCAGAGGGTGTGATGCATATCACTTTCCCAGTGTACAAGGTGTGATGCATACTGAATGGCCCCTTTGTAGGGTGCGATGGTCGGGAATGGACAAATGGCAGGGATAAAATGCGAGGTGGAAGATCATGGAATCTTCCAGAAGCTTCCCCTCTAACACTTGCCTCTCTATTTTCGACCAGGGATGAGTAAGAGATCATCATTCTCCAAGTGGAATCAGGAACTATTAGAGAGAAAACACTAATCAAGACCCCAGAAGATGACTCACCTCCCTACAATCATCTATATATGGATCCCTCATCACATAGATCCAGAGGTTGGAATTTTGTATCTTGTAGAGAAGTTCTGATGGTTTTCTGGTTTATATCCGTAGTGTTGGGTGATCTAAGCTTTACTTGAGGTGAAGAAGGGCTTTCTTGCTGGAGGATGATGCTGGGTCAGAACATATGGTTGTAATACTCTTGCTACTTTTCATCTTAATAAAGCTATTCAAGTTTTCCTCCATACTCTTGTATGTTTGTTTATATATGCATTTGTATGGTTAACACACATCTGGGCCTGTGTTATTTATGAATATATATCTTTGCTCTTCGATAGTAGTGTGTTGCTGTGATTCCACATGTGATCTTTGAAGCTGGGCAGACGAAGAAGAAGCGGCAAAGATCTATCAGGAAGGAGAGAAATCAAACAAGGAAATCAAGCGCAAGACTAAGGTTGATCTCCTTTGTTCCACTCTTATCTATTTTCATAAAGGAAAACGAAAGTAGACTTTACTTGTTTGTTTCTAAGATAGATACCAGTCTTAGTGGGAATAGCAGCATCCGAGTGAACACTATTCCCGGTAACAAAATGGCGACTCCCCTAGGGAGCGACTAGATTGTTTGTTATCCTATCTTTGTTTCTTTTATAAACTTACAGATGGAGCCTGAAGCTAAGCTAGCTAGTCTTCGAACTGCATTTGTTATACAAATGCAAAGTAGATCAATGCTGCTTCAATCTATCTTCGGGTTTTGTTTATGAATCAAACAATCGATCTACAAACAGTTTAATTGCCCTAAGTGGTGGCTCTAGTAACCTCCTTAGATCAACCCTGTGATTTACATATACTGAACATCACTTACTCGGCCTAAATCCCTGAATTGAATTGCAAATTGTGAGTAAAAACTCACTTAAAGTCTCGCACTGGTACCATCACACCCTGCCTTCAAGGAAATCTGTATGCATCGCACTTCCCGAGTGTAGAAGGTGCGCTGCATACTGAATTCACAGTGTGATAGGTGTGATGGTCAGGGAAGGTTAACTTTACCTTTAGACTTTGGTTTTTCCTCACTATTTTCAGTCCTATTGAGGAGTTTTGCTGTCTATGGTCAGTGTATCTCTGTGAAAACCCCCTTCTCTTACATTATTCCGCCTCCATAGTGCAAAGAACTATAAGTGTTTTTATGTATTGCGCCATTTTCAGTTCTCTTTTGCAAAGAAGTAGCATAGTTGAACTGTTGTTTATTAATATGAAAGTGTCGTAGCTTTCGTTTTCATTTTTAGAAGACAATCCCATTGTTCTTGATAGTCGATTATACAGTTACTATTGTATATGATTTGAATTAGTATTTTTTAAAGTGTCGAAAGGCAATTTTCATTTCGAAATCGCAAAGTGTCTCTCTTACCTTCACTTCATTTTAAAAAGAAATTTGTTGAGTATTGTCGCTTTGAAAATAATTCAGATTTTCACTTAGCTTTCTTATCATCATTCATACATTAAGAAGGCTGAAAACAAATACATGCATGTGCATTTGCATTTAGACTGCTTGGTTTGATTTAGGACGGTGCATTTAGTGTGTGCTCTGTGCTCTTTGCTGAAAGATTCTTAAATTTCTTTCCTTAGTAGCTAGGATTTTCATTGCCAAAAGAAGATTAAACATTTGTTTATCATCTTAGACTGCATTTTAGGAATTGTATACACATCACGCAGTGAACCTGAAAGGAAATTTTTTAAGCAAGATCAACTTAAAATAAATTTAATGAATCTAACAATGCTTTGGAACCTAACGCACAACATCTAGAGGTCTAGGCTAGAGACGTATTCCAACGTCGTAAAACCTGGTAACTGTTGTTTTCATTGTTGGTTGGGTGATTCCTCCACTCTGAGATGGCAAGGGCTAGTACGGACTTGTGTTCCCACGTACCATCGAGTATATTTTGGGAGACCACAATAGGCTGCATCCTTTATCCTTAGGAAGCCGTGTCTGCCGCCCTATCGATTGCAATGCACTGAACACAACATTCAGGAAGATTGACTGCCATATCGTAAAAAGTATTATGCAGTTTTGCAATTGGTTTGGTAATCCCCTCTACCTAGATCTCCAGAGAAGTCTATTTTGCTCCTTTTTAGACTCCTTAAATTGAGCTGACAGCTAGTATATTCTAAAAATGAGGAAGAGCATGTCGAACATTTAGCAGCAGTGTTGAGGTTGTTGGGAGAGCATTAATTTTATGCTAAGCTCAACAAGTGTAGTTTCTTTCAGACCGAGATACACTACTTGGGGCATGTTGTCTCTAAGGAGGGCACTGTAGTAGATCCAGAGAAGATAATAGACTTCATGGAGTGGGTAGCTCCTAAGAATGTAGATGAGGTGAGGTATTCATGGGTTTTGTAGGCTACTATAGGAGGTTCATCAGGAACTTCTCACGGATCGCTTATCCTATCACATCATTATAGAGGAAAGATAAGAAGTTTGAATGGATTGAGGAGTGTGAGGCTAGCTTTGAGAAACTTAAGCAGTTATTGACACATGCACCAATGCTAAAAATCACAGATCTAAATAAGGAATTTTTAGTGTGCACATATGCTTGCAATAGAGAATTTGGTGGAGTCGTTATGCAGGATGGAAAGGTGGTATGCTACAAGTCGCGGAAACTAAACGAGCCTAAGAAAAACTACTCGACACATGATCTTGAGCTGTAAGAGATCATACATGCATTGAAGATGTGGAGACACTATCTTCTTGGTAGGAGGTTTGTATTTATGAGCGATTATATTGGGTTGAGGTATTTGTTTGACCAGTTGAATCTGAATGCTAGACATGCTATACAATTGGCCATGATCGGTGACTTTGATTTCGAGATCAGGTACATCAAAGGTAAAGATAATAGATTTGCATATGCTCTCAACGGATGGGTACATGTAAATCACTTAGAAACTATGAGCTCCTATCGGACAAGTTTATAGGATAGGATCTTGCAGGCAGGTCAGTAGGATGTCAGATATATGGATACTGTGCACAAGTTACAACATGGCATAGGAACATGTACATGTGATGGTATAGGTATAGGTGTAGGTGATGGTACATGTACAGGTACAAGTGCAAGTGCACAGGGTTTGGATTATTGTCTTACAATAGATGGGTAGGTAAGGTTCCGAGACATGATATATGTACTAGATAATCATGAGCTCAAGAAGGTGGTATTGAGGGAGTTTCATGTGAAACCTTATTCAAGTCACCCAGGTTATCAGAGGACATTAACTGTAGTGAATAAATTTTACTATTGGCCAAATTTGAAGAGGGATGTGGTAGATTTTATGGTCAGATGTTTTGATTGTTAGCGAGTGAAAGAATAATTTAAGCATCCAGGTGGATTTCTATAGCCGATTACGATTCCAGAGTGGAAATGGGAAGTCAATTCCATGGAATTCATCATAGGGTTTCCAAAGATAGTGAGACATCATGATTCCATTATGGTTATTGTGGATAGGTTGATGAAGGTTGCACATTTCATTCCAATGAAGTCTACATTCTTAGCTAGCGATGTAGCATAGGTATTCATCCAAGATATGGTCAAATTACATGGTGTTTCAAAGAATATTATGTCAGACAGGAATGGGAAGTTCACTTCCAAGTTTTGGAAGAAGTTGTTTGCAGGTTTGGGCACAAAGTTGGCCTTCAATACGACTTATCATCTGCAGATAAATGGACAGATAGAGAGTGTCAACATGATATTGGAGGACATGTTGAGGATGCATGTCATGCATCAACAATGGAAGTGGGAAGACTATCTCTCTCTGGTAGAGTTTTCATACAACAATGGGTATAAGGAACTATTGAAGATGAGTCCTTCTGAGACATTGTATGGGCAGAGGTGCGATACTCCTATCAATTGGAGTGATTTAGTTAACAGGGTATTGATTGGACCAGATATCTCTGCAGACATGGAACATGAAATGCATGTGATAAAGAAGAATATAAAGGCATCATAGGATAGGAAAAATAGTTATGCAAATAGGAAGAGGTTGTTCAAGGAGTTCCAAGTTGGGGAACAAGTTTACTTGCGCATCAAACCAAAGAAGAGTTCCTTGCGGATTGGATCATGTGCCAAGATGGCACCATGGTTTTGTGGACCCTTCATTACCATTAAACTCTTTAGTATTATTGAGAGGATTGGGTGAATAGCCTATCAACTTGCACTACCTCCAACAGTGAAATTCCATGATTTTTTCCATGTATCATTGCTTAAGAACTATGTTAAGGATGTTGATCATGTGATTGATTGGTCTATATTGCAGGTGGAACTAGATGGAGAATTTCGGACGGAGCCTCACTGTATATTCCAGAAAAAGGTGCTCATGCTCCAAAATCGAGCAACCAAGTAAGTTAAGGTGCAGTGGAAACACTTTGGGCCCAATGAACTACATGGGAGATGACAGATCATATGCGGGCTATGTATCCTTCCTTGTTTTCTGGTTGAGGCAAAACAATTTTGGCTTGGTGTTTTGGTATATGCTTTGGTAGATGTTTTGGTATATGTTTTGATGATGATGATTTATGTACATATGTATATGGATGTAAAACCACCATGAGCCATGTTATAAAGCTCCACTATGCAGTATGTTGTAATGATGTCATGTTATTATGTTGTTATGTTGTTTTTCTTTTCAGTAGGGTGACCATTGTAAATACTACATCCGGCTAAGTTACAAAGCTCCATCGACAATATATATTTTTCTACAACAGTTTTGTGGTTAAATATGTTGTTGAACACCGAGGATGGTGTTCCCCCAAGGGGGAGGGTTTTGTAACAACCCTGGTGAAAATTCCATGTAATAAAAGTAAATAAAGGCAAAATGATAGCCACAGATGATGGGACACTTATTCCAAGATGAATGTTGGGAAGTATCCTAGTGATGGGGATCACTTGTAATTGATTACGGCTAAGGAAATTGGCAAAGGCAATGGCTAAGGATTTAGAAAGGAAAAAATGGCATTTTTGGCACATTTGTTTATGAAAATAATGGAAATTAGGAGAAAAAGGAGGTGAAAGGTCATAGGTTGCATGTGAGGAGGAAAATGAAGGAAAATAATGGAAAATGAAGAAAATAGAGGTCTCATACATAAAAAGGCTTCTGAGGATTAGTTGGTAACATTTTGTCAGTTCAATGTTGGAGCTCTCTCATTATTATCTCTCGCTCTCTGATACTCTTGGAGACTTATAGTTTTCTTGGAGCACTCTTTGTGGGTGTGGCATACTCGGATTTTTGGAGAAAGAAGGTAAAGGAAGATTAAGGAAGCACAAGAGGGAATTGGGATTAGTATCTACATCATCTTTTCTTACAGGTACTAAGTTTCATGTATGTTTTCTTCACTAGTTTTGGCATGCATGGTATAGGCATGTGGATTTGGTTGTGATCTGTCATTGGCATGGAGGATGGTCAGGATTGACAGTGGATTGCGTAGCCTTTCCATTTCTTGGATAGCCATGGTGATTGTGGGTTTATTTTGATTGTTCGTTTTTTATTGGTTCTCATGTTTACTTAGCTTGGGTTGAGTTTCCATTTCCTAGAGCCTTGGTTGGACAAATGCTTTGGATCCCTGTAACAACTTGGGTCGAGTTACTAGTCCCGTATCCTTGATTGGAAAAATGCTTTGGAGTCCTTGGTGGGTTGAGTTATTAGTACTGGAGCCTTGGTTGGACAAACACTCTGGAGCCCGACGGTAGCTGTGGGTCGAGTTACTAGTCTTGGATCCTTGGTTACAAACACTCTAGAGCCCTAGATGGCTGGGTTAGAGAATGATCTGATAGTGGTTTTGTGATGTTCGATCGTGAGGTGGAATCATTGTTTGATGGGTTGAGGTGGATGGCCTCTGGAAGCCCTAGATGAGTTTTGATTGATGTGTTCTATGAGATCCCACATTCATGCTTGGAATATGGCACAAGGCTAAATGGATGAAGAGAGATTTGCATCAACCATTCTACGGTTGGTTGAAACGTGAAAGTCCCATCCAAGGTTTGGATTTTATATCATTAATGAAAGGTTATTTCTCCTTGTATTTCTATGAGAATTTTGATGGATTATATTCAATCTATATGGATTTCCTTTCATGAGTATTTATGCTACTATTATGTCACTTATGGATGTGTTTTATGACAACAACTATGTGTGGCTCTCAACATGTTTTTACTTGTAATTGAATGATCAATTATCTATGACCTAATGAATGGAAAGGAAGTTTACGTATTGAGGAATCAACAGTTCTTAGCGATTCCTAGCTAAGTATGAGACTCCTATGCTCATAAATGTTATTTACACCCATAGATTACATATTCGTGACATGTTTGACGAAATGCCTGTCATATCTAATAGGGGTCTAGTCAAGGTCTTGAGCAAGTATTTTCTTTAGTACTGTCACTTCCATGTTATTTTACTGATTTGAAGAGATGGTTCAATTTTGGGTAGTGACCTGGGCTTTGGGCCTAAAAAGGTGGCTCAAATCCTAGAGTCACTGGCATAGCACTGGCAATTTTGGTCTCTGGTTGCTAGTAGGCAAGCTTGTGAGAGTGACTTTGGGTTTCTGGTCGCCTTGATGCCTATAGCATGGGAGCAACTGAGGCTCAAGTTGTTCAAAATTTCAGTGGGACCCTAAGGCAAGTTGTCTAAAGTATTGGATTAGTTCCCGAGGGTCATGTAGCTAATTATTAATGTATGTACAATGTGTTTCCACCGACTGCACTTCCTTAATGTGACTTAGGAGATCGAATCATATCATAGTGGCCTCTTGTCACATGTTTACCTCGGTTGGCCGATTGCTTGGGTAGATGTGGTAGGAGGGTGTTACACCCATTTTATGCCATACAATTATGCTCTATTTGTGAGGAGAACCATGTGACTGATAAATTTCCCTCTCTTCTAGGCCTTTAGGCTATATATCAATGGCTAAAGAGTGGCTTGGAGGAATGTTTCTTCATCAACTAGAGAAGGCCATAGGGGCCTCGACCATACTAGCAAGGCATACAAGGTGCACATTAACCTTCTTGCAATCCAAACCAGAGTGCACCCTTTCAAGCTTGGTATCCTCCAACTCACTAATCTTGGTCCATGCCCTCTCCTTGGTCCTATTCTCCTTAATATCTTCCTTAGTCTATCAATCCACCCTTCTAGCCATATCAACCTCAACTTACTCAATGGGGCAACCCTACACAAGGATGGATGCCTTAAGAAACCAAACCTCTTTCCTTCATGCCTCCTTCTCCACCTCAAGCACAACTACCCCACAATAATCCACCTAAGCAACTTCAAATTCCTTCCCAACCCAATCTAAATCCAAACAAGTAGGCCCAACATGTCTATAGTGGGGAAAAATATTATCCTGCTTATGTCGTGGATATCCAGGAGATAACTTTAGGTCTAGGAAGGTACTTCCAGATGCTCATCCACCTTCTCCACCTAAAAATATTGAAGAAGAGAAGAAAGATAGTGTCAGTCAAGCCATTATACTTCCTTATCCTAAAAGGTTGGTCCAACCTAAACAACACACCCCAGAAGAGTTTGAACTTCTACTAGGAGAATTGAAAAACTTGTGTGTTAAAATACCCCTTCTTTAGGCCATCAAAGATGTTACCATATACAACAAGCTTATCATGGAAGAGTGTTTCAAGAGGTCTGGAAGAAGGAAAAGAGATGATCCCACTATTAATGTTGTTAGGAAGTTGTATGATCTAATGCTTGGGAGGGTTATCTCTCCAAAGAACTTGGATCTCGGTATCCTAGTAGTGGATGTACACATTAACAATATTTTAGTCCCCAAGACATTGATTGACCTTGGGGCTACAATCTATATCATGACTACGGAAACTATGTTGAAGCTCAGCCTCCAATGAGCTTTGAGAAGGACCACTATAGTGTTGTAGCTTGCAAACATATCCACAATAGTGCTAAGGGAGTTATTGGGGATGTGATGGTCTCCATTGACTCACGGGAGTACCCCACATGCTTTCTTGTCATCTAAACCAAAACCAAGTTTAATGGGTACCCTCTCATTTTAGGGAGGTCTTGGTTAGCCACTATTGATGCTTACATTAGTTGTAGGGTTGGAAACATGACTATTAAAAATGGAAATCTCACGAAGAAACTTGTATTATATCCCCCTGCTCAATCCTCTATTGAGAATGACCTACCTTTGTTGTTAGAGGAAGAGCAAGAGGAATATTTTTATTACTCATCCCTCTAGCCAGCTTTTACATTAAACACTACTATAGGAAGTAGAAAACTAGATTGTAAGGACTCTGGACACCACATATCTCCACAATGGTATGATATTGTCCACTTTGGGCCTAAGCCCTCATGGATTTGCTTTTGGACTTACCCCAAAAGGCCTCATACCAATGGAGATATTTGTCCATCCTTATATACCCATGATCCTCCCCACTTCTAGTCAATGTGGGACATTGGTCGTATACCCAACAATCCTCCCCTCGAACAAAGGACCATTGAGCCTCCCCTCAAACGATTATCCATCCGTCCACTCTCTACCAACCAGGATTCTCCGCTCCAATGCGTTGGAAGCACACGCCTTACATGGAACACCACCTGCCCCGAGAGCTTGCTCTATCCCAGGTCAACTCCTCTTCACCGTGTGGGACCAGGACACGTCCATGAAGAATCCGGAGCACACTGCCTGTCTAACCGAGCTCATCCACGGATCCCATCGTGATATTACCGGGGCTCACCACCTTCGTTCGGCATTCCGAGGATTCATCCACTTGGCTAACTTCGGGGCATGGCTCTGATACCACTTGTAAGGACTCTGGACACCACATATCTCCACAATGGTATGATATTGTCCACCTTGGGCCTAAGCCCTCATGGATTTGCTTTTGGACTTACCCCAAAAGGCCTCATACCAATGGAGATATTTGTCCATCCTTATATGACCATGATCCTCCCCACTTCTAGTCAATGTGGGACTTTGGCACAATTGTATGATATTGTCCACTTTGGGCCTAAGCCCTCATGGATTTGCTTTTGGACTTACCCCAAAAGGCCTCATACCAATGGAGATATTTTTCCATCCTTATATGACCATGATCCTCCCCACTTCTAGTCAATGTGGGACTTTGGTCATATACCCAACAATCCTCTCCTCGAACAAAGGACCATGGAGCCTCCCCTCAAACGATTATCCATCAGTCCACTCTCTACCAACCAGTATTATTCGCTCCAATGCGTTGGAAGCACATGCCTTACATGGAGCACCACCTGCCTCGAGAGATTGCTCTATCCCAGGTCAACTCCTCTTCACCGTGTTGGGACCAGGACACGTCCATGAAGAATTTGGAGCACACCGCCTGTCTAACTGAGCTCATCCACGGATCCCAACGTGATATTACCGAGGCCCACCACCTTCGTTCGGCATTCCGAGGATTCATCCACTTGGCTAACTTTGGGGCATGGCTCCGATACCACTTGTAAGGACTCTAGACACCACATATCTCCACAATGGTATGATATTGTCCACTTTGGGCCTAAGCCCTCATGGATTTGCTTTTGGAATTACCCCAAAAGGCCTCATATCAATGGAGATATTTGTCCATCCTTATATGACCATGATCCTCCCCACTTCTAGTCAATGTGGGACTTTGGTCGTATACCCAACACAGAACATGGGAGCAAGAAAGACATTGACATCAACATGCAAAATCTTGGGTGGAATGGACAAGAAAGGTGGGTGTGAAGGCTTACATGAGCTCACAAAGTGAACCCGAGTGTATGCAACCATCAAGTGAACTCTCAAGGGAGGCTTCGAATTTGAGTGCATGCCAAAATTTTGGAGGGTGGTTGTAGCTGCTACAACAGAAACAAAGAAGGATTCATTACATAATACCACATAATACTTTCCTACAACAATATAATGTGATGTACTAAATACACATGCTAATAATTAAGAACCAAAACCCATATGAAAAGTTTAAGGTCTTTAAAAAGGGTTTTCATCATTTAATAGTTAATACATAGATCCTCCTAACAGATCTCCTTTATGTCAAATAGTGTTTTATTTAATCATTTGAATCCCCATGGTTCTCACATAAGTTAATATTTCATGATACTTCTAAGCTTTTATACTACTTCAAAGCACCCTCTTAGACATTAGTTATTTTCTTGAGGTGCCATCTACCTTCATTTTTAGTTCTTCTACACATTTTCATGGTTTCAAAAGCCAAAAAGTAGTTGCAAGGGTGGAAATTTGTGATATTTTTAATATACAAATTGGGCAATATGAAAGAAATAAAAATAGCCACTGAGAAATGAATAATAATAATTCTTGACAATGGCTCACCCTCTTAGAAAATAATTATTGTCTCAAGGTGTCATTTACCTTGGAGCTTCACTTAGTGAACCTATGACATTTTAGGATATTTAGACAGTTAGGAGTTAATTAATATCAACTGGTTGTGATGTGTCCTTAGGTAAAAATGTGCTTCTTGATGTGTTTTTCTAGTATGCATCAATTGCATTGTAATATGATGGTCACGATATGTCTTAGATATAGAGTGATTTGACGGCTCATATTCTCCTCGACGCCAATAATTAATTAATCCATGGATTAACACCTGATTGGACCATGATAACTAATTAAGGAGTATGGAGGGTCATTGTTGATGATCGACTATGAGAAATTCTCTTAAACAAATTTTCTTTTGCATTAATAAAATTTTCTCAAGTAGCCATGTTGGTTGGGGTTGTGGAGTGTTTCCCTTCTAGAGGGTTGAAACCACATAAAAATGTTGGTGTTATGATCTTTGATCTAATTTTGTGAGTGGTTCCTTATAGTGTTTGTCATGTGTGGAATGCTCTATTTCCCAAACATGGTATTAGAGTTTGTTTGAGAAGCTACTCCTATTGTTTATCAATATCTTGAGCCCATGTTTCCACACTTTTGAGATATGCTATTTCCACACTTTTTTGGATTGAGCAGGCTATTCCATTGCATCTAGAGCATTACTTTCATATAATAATTCTTTATGTTTCATTCAAAAAGGTGTCTATTTTCCTTATTTATGAATTTTTTCATAAGATACGAAGGTGCATGATCCAAATGCACCATTATTTATTTATTATTATCATTCCTAGAGTTCATATTTTGATTTCTTCTTTATTCTTGGGCTATTACTTTTTTATTCAATCTTGATAAATAAAAAATAATGTAAAGTGTTTTCTTTACTGTGTATTCTCTTTATCGTATGCTCTGTGAAGTCTTGCAAAATAAAAAATAGAAAGAAAACTTGAATTTTTTGGGTAAGCTATCTAAAATCTAACCCCACTGTTGTTGAGTTTGAACTTGCTTTCCAAATTCTTGTTTGTTTTTGGATAAGCAAGCACTTTGAGACAAAACAACACCACTAACATCAAATCCTTCTTCAATAGTATTGTTATGTGTTTTGCATTAGTTCTTTTAGTTAAAAGTTATTTTTTTAGTAAGAGATATTGAGTTCAAGCATGTGTGTGTGTTACTTTTTGAGAAAGTTCAAGCAAAATTGAGTTAATTTATAACTTTATTGTAAAGTGTATTTCACTTGTATTATAAAAGTGAGTTACTAGAAACTTTAATATTATTTTTTGGTTACTTTTTTATATGAAACTCTCATTTATAGTGTAATTACTTTGAAAAACTAATTCTCACTTGTTTTGTAAAAGTGGGTCACGTCATAAAGTAATCTAGTTATAAAAGTGATTTTATAGGCAAAGTTAGTGAGGGAAGCTGATTTTCTTTATTTCTACGTTACATCCATCACCACATGGGCCAACTTCTAATTTCCATATATCTCTTTGTTGATTTAATAATACCTTTTTTCAAGGGCCTAACTTTCACCGATGAAGTCCATTTTTAGTGCCATTTAAAAAAAAAAAAAAAAAAAAAAAAAACCTATTTTTTGAGAGCTTTCCATGCAAGAAATCAGTTTTGACTTTCGAATCCATATCTTCATATTTTAATATGACCGTTCCAAGTGAAGTTTTTTTTACCAATACCAATTACTTCTCATGAAAACCCCACATGGAAAATGTACTAAGAAATAAATGGTTGTCCTAGGTTCTTTTGACAAAAGAAAAAACTCCCATTGATGCTAATAAGGAATCCAAATGGGATAATGAGATTAATGAAGCACATCGATTAATCATAATGTCCATTTCTCCTAATTTGTGATTTCATATTCAAGGAAGAGATGACCCAGATGTAGCATGGAAAAAGTTGAAAAAGATATTTGGGGAACCTCATGCGATTAGATCTCATTAGCTTGAAAATTATATCATGATTTTAAGTCCTAATGATTTCTTTTGCACTGAAGATTATTTATATAATTTCAAAACACATACATTTACTTAAGGTTTTTCAAGTTGACCGAAATGGTAATTGATGCCTATATATTATTCTTTCCTAGCCAGATTTTGCATATTCTATTTTTTGTAAATACTTTTTATGCCACTAGAGAAGTTCTAGGGGTTGCATATAAAGATATCACTCTCAAGTCATTTTTTGATTCTTTGATTATAAATCAAGACAAACTCTTGCATATTGGAGTGATTAGCACTATAGGTACATCTAAAAATTCCTTAGTGGCCCAATAGAAAGATAAAACCAAGCATCTTAAGAAACATCATCCTTGCAACAATAAGAAAAACAAAGCCCCCAAACTCCTTCAACTAGATTCTATTCCCAATGCTGATAAAGAACCAAAATCAAAGAGTTAGATTATTGACATACATTGAGAATTTTGTGGGAAATGTTGTTATGTGGAGTCTAAATGTTTTAAAAAGATAGAGGCCTTGGATGCAACAATGAAGAAACACAATATCAATCTTGATCCTTCTTCTCATGAACATACACTTCTAGATTTTGGTTTCTCTTTCAATGCAACATCTACTTCTTCTTATAATGAGTGACCTATTTAGTTTGAATTCTATTCAGTATGAAGCATCTTATCACATGGCTAAGGATGAAACCATTATTTCTGTTCTAAATGATTGTAACACCAAACAAATATTTGTTAGTGATGGTAGATTCGTTAGTGATGTGGGGTTTGGAACGATTCAAGTAGATAATTTTCATTTGAATGGTGTATTATGTGTTTCAAATATTTACTACAACCTTATATCAATATATCATATTAGTCGTTTAGGTGAAGGTAAAACAATAATTTCTTCACATCGCCATGTTGTAATCAAGGATTTAAATTATCCTAAGTATGTACATTCCACTTGAATTTTTGATGATATGACGAGGCTTTATAAGTTTGATAACTTTGGGTCATCATCTTTTCCCTTAGCTTTTATTGCTTAGGGTGATGTCTTGAGAAAACTTTAACATGCGTGATTTAATCATCTAAACGATTTCTAATTGAGAAACTATATAATCAAAATATAGTGATTGGTCATCCTTTAATTTCTTTCAAAGATGGTGTTTGTGCTAGTATTTTTCTTGGACAACATCACTAGGGTTTTTTGGAAAACATGACCCTTAACATGCCTTGGCCCCTTTGCACATTTTTCATTGTGATTTATGTGGTTTGATTTCTTCTCCTTCTTTCTTTGGGTACATGTATTTCTTAACCTTTATTAGTGACTTCTCCAAATGCAGTCGGGTTTACTTCTTAAAACTTAAGAGTGAAAATTCTGACATGTTTTTTTATTTATAAGGTCATTGTATAAAACCAATACGGATATAAAATACAAATGTTAGGAAAAAATAGTTAAGGAAAATATGTTGACACCAAATTCCCAATTTACTACATTGCACAAATAATTCAAATGGAATGTAATGTTCCATATACACCACAAAAAATGGTGTTGCTAAGAGAAAGAATCACATTTTAAATAAAATGGCAAATTGAATTAGCCAATCTAGGGGATTAATTATTCATTATAGGGTAGAAACAATTAATTTTATAAAGTATATAGTAAATCACACTCCACAAAAGGTTTAAAAAATATAACACCAAAAGAAACATGTACTAAAATTAAGCCAAATGTAAGCCACTACTAGGTATCTGGTAACATAGCATGAGCTCACATTCAGTAATATAGCAATGGGCTCACATTTGGTAATATAGGAAGATTTAAAATCTAAAAGTGAGACATATACTTTTGTTAGATATTCTGAAGAAATAAAAGGTTATAGACTTATTCAACCTCATTTCAATGAAATAATCATTGGAGTATATATTAAATTTGATGAAAAACTCTTGGCATGTCATCCTAATTCAAAAAATTTTCCACCTTCTATTCCTATTCTATTTTCTTCTTCAGATGATGATAGTGAGGATGAAAATCCACCTCTTCCTACTCACCTTCATCTAGACGAGTCTATTGAACATGAACTTGCACTGGCACCACAACTTCCTATATGGGTCAATTCAACACGAGTAGTAGTTGGTGATCTTGTCATTGATCCTACATATTAACAATGTACTCTTTCACAATTCTAGTGAGCCTCATCTCTTTTGGCTCAGATTTCAAATAATTATGATTTGGAAACAATTACAGAAGTTTTAGGCCATCCAAAATGGGATATAATAATGAATGGAGAATATCGTTTCTTAATCATGACTAATAATTGGGAACTTATCCCTCTTCCAAAAGGAAGAAACAATGTTAGATGTAAATGGGTGTATAGAAGTAAGTATGCATTAGATGGAAGTGTTGAAAGACATAAGGCTTGGTTAGTTTTGAAGGAATTGACTACAATGAAACCTTTTCTCATGTTTCCAAAATTATTTCCATCCACCTTATTCTAGCCCTCATTGTGACACATGAATGTGAGGTCTATCATATGGATGTTAAATTCACCTTCTTGCATGGGAATATACAAGAAGAAATTTGCATGGGACAATCTCTTAGCTATGCTCAAAATGACTCCAACTTTGTTTGTCACCTTAAAAAAATCTCTCTATGGTGTTCAACAAGCTTCTTGAGCTTAGTATACAAAAATGGATAGCTTTCTTTTGTATGCCAACTTCTCTAGATGTCATTTTGATGCCAAGATATACACCATGAAATCAGGAATCCATATACTAACCCTTTCGTCTTTATGTTAATGACCTTATCCTTGTAGTGAGCCTAAATTTTTAGCCCATGTGATATCAAGCCTTAAGAGGAAGTTTGAAATGATAGACTTATGATAGTTTCATTATTTCCTTGGACTTCAAGTATTGCAGACCAAGGAAGGAATTTCTCTTTCCCAATCTAAGTATGCATGTCACCTTTACCACTTTTACATGGAAGATTGCATCCAACCCCTTCTCCCTTCCAATCTGCAATCAAACTTGTTTCCACCTATACTATACCCATAGTTCATGCCACTTTGTAATAATAGTTAGTTGGTTGCCTCTTGTTCTTGATGTGTACTTGTCTTGATGTTTCCCTTGTTGTTAGTATTATTACTTTATATATGTAAACACCCCATGAAATCCCTTGTAAAGTAGAAAAAAATATACTTGATATATTTGACGTATAATTATGTTTGGTATACATTACAGTTCAAGGTGGGCTCCCTTATTGGTTTGTTTCACTAATTATGGTTGCACTGGAAGCCTTGATGACTCGAAGTTTACTGTAGGTTATGTTTTCAATCTTGGTGTATGACTTGCCACTTGGGTTTGTAAGAATAAATATTCTATTGCCCTTTCTCTAGCATAAGTAGAATACTAAGTAGTGGTTAGTGCAAATCAAGAAGCCTTGTGGTTTCAACATATCTTTTTAGAGTTTGGCTTCCAACAACAACACATGGCCATCCTGTAGTGTGATAATTGGAGTGTCCTCAAGATGTCACCGCATATTTCATGATCGATCTATTGAATTTATCTTTTATCCCGTAGATGATTAACTTGCAAAAAAAATCATAAATTCTCTTACAAAAGAAGTTTTCTGAACTCTAATCTATGTTAGGAGTTCTGGA
This sequence comes from Pinus taeda, assembly GCA_000404065.3. Taxonomy (NCBI): domain Eukaryota; kingdom Viridiplantae; phylum Streptophyta; class Pinopsida; order Pinales; family Pinaceae; genus Pinus; species Pinus taeda. Next base: position 126,160 of record APFE030298095.1, read on the forward strand.
AGTTGTCATTGAAGGAGGATACGCTCTAACCCTCCTTCCTTTTCCTGTTGTGTCACCTTTTTAAATTCTTCAATCCTATTCCAAGTTGTTCTTAAGGGAGATGTTAGGATATTTATACACTTAGGAATTAGTTAAGATCAACTTGGTCTAATGTGTCTTTAGGTAAAAGTGTTTTTCTTTAGTATGCATTAATTTCATTGTAATCCAATGGTTGTGACATGTTCTATACATGGAGATATTTGATGGCTCATATTCTCCTAGACACTAATGGTGATTGATATGTGGCTTAAAACCTAATTGGTTCATGATTTATATTTAAAAAGCATGGAGGGTCATAGATGATGATCGATTATGAGAAAATATCTTGTAGAAATTTTCCTTTTCATTAATAAAATTTCCTTAAGTGGCCATGTTGGTTGGGGTCGCAGAGTCTTTTTCTCTTAAAGGATTTAAATCATGTAAAAGTACTAGTGTTATGATCTTTGAGCTAGTTGTGTGAGTGGTTACTTAAGGTGTTTTTCTTATGGGTACTACCCTATTTTCTTGAAAATGACATATCATGTTAGTTATGGGATATCATAGAATACCCATAATTTCACTAGATATTGAAAAATACTTACTAAAATTGTTTTGTTGAAGCCCCCTCTAAATACATTTATCCAATTAAAAAAAGCCCTATTTTCCTAGATATTGTAAATATTCATATTTAATACCCCTAGTACCTAGACATTAAAAAAATTTCATAATCTTACAAATCACAAAATAACCCAAAAATAAGTAAAAAATTGCATTAACATCCCAAAATAGGGATATTCCACTATAATAATCCAACTTAGGGTTAAAGGGATTGATTTTATACTACTTTCACCCATATCTTCAATCTAATACATGGTCATGCATTAGCTAAGGAATGGGTTTATGTATATGTATTTTTCTTTCTAGATTTATAAATGTGAGACATGTTGATTCATAACTCTTTGTTCCTTAAATATCTAATATCAATGACATTTTAAGCAAAAATGTCTATCTATTAAGCATATCATTGCAATAATTTTTAGGAAAGTGACCTACTTAAAAACCCGCTCTTGTCTTCTTATCATTTTAGAAGAGAAGTAAGAGATTGTGATCATAAGGCTCAATATAACCTATGGGCATTCTTGTTGTCCTTTAGCTATAAAGTAGTCCTTTCTTTATTTTACTCTATAATTGTATTATGTCTTTTCATATATTAAGATGAAGGTTTGCACAACTAAGCTCAAAGGAAGATACTCACAATAACATAGTATGATATTATCAATGAATAAAGTGAACATTAACATATCATAAAGTGATAAAGTGACTTTATTACAAATGTAAGCATTATATTCTCACATCCTTGCCTAAGGTTTCTATTATTGAAAGCACAACACAATAAATAGAGATAAAACATACTAACTAAAATCTCTTTGAAAATAGTTTGTGGATTAGGTAGAGCTCCTTTAAGTTTCCTTGTAACCCTCATAAAGGTGTAGCTCATGAAATGAATTCTCAAGTTTTTTAAATTCCACCTCCTCGAAATTCATAATTATGAATCTTTTGAATTATTGGATAATCATCCATATTGACCTACATTTGTAGTGCTCCATGAAGTTGTCTCATGACCCTCATAAGGGTATAATTCTCACGGTTCATAAAATCCTAAACTACTTATGCAACCATCCATATTAAGTTGTATCTACACTAGTCCCTTCTTGTCTTTAAAGTGCAAACTTCTTACAATGCATAGAATGCCTTTTCTTCAATAAAATCATCACCTTTATTAGCATACAATGGATAGTCAAAAACGAATGTATTAGCTACATGTAGTTTGCCTTTAACTTTTCCACTGAGAATGTCATTAGCTTCAAATCTACGTTTTCAAGCTATGTGACCCATTCTTGCAATAAAAAAAATCTATCTTCCCCTTCTATTTAGCTAATGATGATTATTTCTTGAGTATAATTCCATCTCAAGTCGAGCATAACCTTTTGTCTCCCCTACAATGTACAATAATATCTTCTAGAGTTTGAGAATACATGTTATTGACCTCTCAATTTATTTTTATAATCGTAGTCCTTATGTATTCATGTTTGCACAAACTATGTGAATTTTAGATCATTAAAGTTACAGGTGTGGAAACCTTGTCCTTCAAAGGCCCAAGACTCTTCATAAAACTTCCTACTCTAATTCCATATTACAAAATGATCTAAATCACTAAATGAAGAAAGCTTAGACAGGATTGACTCACATAGCTAAGCTCAAAGGAAGGTACTCACAATAACATAGTATGGTATTATTAATGAATAACTAGTGCATCTATTACAATGTATTTTACCTCCTTATATATTATTGTTCACTGAGCTAATAATTTCCACTTATCAAAGTGGGATAGACCACCTTCCACATAAGTTGGAATAAACATATGTTAAAGCATAAATTTGCTTTATTAAAAACATAAGCCTTATATCCTAATAGTGGGGGGATCATGTATATTATGGTAATATTGGGATCCCCATCATTTAAAAAAATTGTAAGCCTACTTCCCCCTACCAAAATATCCCACTCAAAAAAGTTTCAAATAGTGAAAAATATTGCAAGAGAGCCCCTTGAACTATCAAAAGCCTCTATCCTAAATTAAGGGATCAAGTTATGGGATTTTATGAATGCATAAGATCAAACCAAAACAAAGTAAATGATAGAAAACTATAGATAAACCATACATACATAAATATATTTAAAATGGGGGTGGGGTGTTGTTACACAACATTTTGTCACTGTCCATGTACTCCCCGTTCCTCGATCCTGGAGGACCTCTATAGTGAACCTCATGTGTTTTACTATCATTAAGAACATGTCTTTACATCACTCTTCATCTGCAGAACATTTCCCTTTACATCATTTCGAGAGAATATTCCTTCAAACTCGGTATTAAAGGCCGACGATATCCCTTAGTTTCTTCCCTACACCGAATTGCAGAGTTTAACACTAAGCCTAGCACCGATCAACATTGGTATCCATCCATTACCCATGCTAACCCTCTTTTGGAAAGTTTTAAAAATTGAGTCGATTCTTCAAGGTCTAGAAGCTTCGTGAATGGAAGTTTGGTAAATGGTTAGTCGAGATAGAGCCGAGAGAGCTTGTTTGGGCTCCTTTCTCCTATTAAAATGGAACAAACCAAAAGGGATAAGACCTTTCCCATCATAATAGTATCCATGTCGCATCTCTCAAGCTATATAAACTTCTCCTATTCCAACCTCAGCTAGCTAATGGAAGAGCTTGAATAATCTGCAAAATCTTGATAGCCTTAGCCTTCTAGTTTGTGCTTGTAAAGGGAGAATAAGTTTGTAGTTTGTTTGGTTTGGAGAAAAGAGGAAGAAGCCTTGAATTTCTATTGTTTGAGGTGAATCATGAGATGCTAACAGTGGTGTTGGAACCCAGACACGTCGAAGGAAACCTGCAATGCTAAGGTGAAGGTTGTACTTTGCTTTTCGTCATAATGATACAACCGATATTTTGTTTCCTACATCAATCACATATGATATTTGGTAGCTTAAGAATCCTTAGCCTCTTAAGTAGGTTGAATCTATTGTATGCTATCATGTGTGCTTGCGTTTCTTGTCTATTTGTTTCAGGTGCTTGATTGACATTGAGCTGATCTCTGGAGCAAAGACACAAGGACTTCATCAAACAAGGATAAGTGATACAAGAGGCAGGATCTTATCCATTCTCAATCTAAGCGAACTTATGTCGGATTGTCTTGTTTGTGGCTAGACTCTCTCCCCTGGGCTAGAGGGATTGTCTCTGTCTGTAGAGAGAATATTCCTACTCCACAAATTGGTGACTCCACTAGGGACCCATCCCTATCTTTGGATTTTTTTTCATTTCATGATTTGTGATGACTTTTGTCATATTACTCTTTCACTTTTGTAATCTGTACTTTACATTATCTACTACTTTGATTCTTGAATTTAGCGTGACAGTTCTGGTTTTGGTTTGTGGAAATTTTTCGTTTTTCATTGAATCCCTCGATCAACACTGTTATTTTGCTAACAATAGCGTCGACCAGCGCGAGTTCCTCTTGAACATTCGCGCAACATCCCCTTATGGCGTTGGTTGCTAGTTAGAGAGTCGCTCCAATTCCTGTAGTTTAAAATCAGAGTTTCTCTTAAATCATTGCCAGAGTGTCTTGTCCTCATAAACTCTGTTTCTTGGCTTGTTTGCCTTTATTCTCCCTCACTATGATGCTTTCTTAGCTTGATTTGTTTGCTTGATTGGTTTGAGATTGCATTACTTGATTTTTTGAGTTTTTCGATGGTTTGTGTTCCTAGGGCATCTAGGTCATTATCCATTCATTTTCTTATCTGCTCATCAAATCAAGTTGGTGATTTGTTGCTTCATGCATTTCATGTTTTAGTCCTTGCATCTATATTGCTCTGTTTTCAATTAAACGAGTGAAAAAGTTTCATTTTCTCTTCTCTTGTTGAACATCTCTTTTATGAGCATAGATTACATTTCTCAGTTTGTTTCGATTAAATCTTTGCTTATTTGGCTTGAAAGGAGTTCTTTTTATCATGCTTTGCATATGATTGATGTTTGGTTGTTTCAAAATTTTCATTGAAATGTTTATGTGAAAGATTCATTCTAGCATTCCGTTGAAGAAAATACATCATTCTAGTTTGTTTAATTGATATGTTGCATTAAGTAGCATCATTGAAAGCTAGAATTACATCATCATGAGCATTTGAAATGAAATGAACTTCTTTTACTGTTAAAAGGACTAGTTGAAGTGCATCTGATAGGAAGAGTAGGAAGTGGAAAGAATTTTCATTGTTTTGTTTTGAAAAGTGAAGTAGTGAAGAGTCATCTTACTTTTAGTTGCTTTTTTGTTGCATTGATTGTTTTCTCTTCTCTCAATTAGTGTAAGCATTCATGGAATTCAAAGGTTTTTGTCTCATATAGCTGCACATAAGAGTTTTCTAGGTGACATCGATAAGACCTAAAAAATGAGACTTAATTTCAAGATAAACCTTTAAAATATATTCAATTAACCTAAGGCGCATTTGAAATTAAACTCTTGCATTTAGAGGTCTAGGCTAGAGACGTGTTACGACATATTTAAACCTAGCAACTGTCGTTCACTTCAGAATTAGAAAACACTAGTACGGACTTGTGCTCCCCGTACCGTCGCATATATAGAGGGAGGCCCCACTAGGTTTGTAATCCTTTATCCATAGGAAGCTGAGTCTACCGCCTTGTAAACGTGATACACTGAACACAACATTTGGGGAGATTTCCTTCTCCTACTTTTTGGTTCGTCAGGATGTATTATGCAGTTCATGGTTACCTAGTAGTCCCTTTTGCCTAGATTATCCTGAGCAGTCATTTTGGTCTTTTTAACTCTTTAAATTTAAAATATCATCGAGCACTTGTCCTTTCAAGCTCGTTCAAATCAAAAGTGAATAGAGTCATATTTTCCTTGTTCTCGACTCTTAAAACATGAAAAGGCATCAATCTGTTTCAACGTCTTAATTTTTTTTTTCCCACGATCACATCACATTCCTAATAGTTTTATTCTGGACCACATCATGAGCATATCCTTAATATATTTTAAATAAGCCTTAAAATTAACATCTCTTCTCTTTTTGTTTGATACAAACTCATCGTGGCTGAACCATCAGGTTTGCCTCGTTCCCCTTCCTCTCCTCCATTTGGAAGGTCATCCGGAGAAGCTTTCCCCAAAAATCCACAGTCGCTTGAGGATCAAGGTGTTGAACTTGGGATTGTTCTGATTATTCAACCTTTGTCATCTCATCCGCCTCCATCAAATACTGGGTCACCTTATGAATCTGGCCCGAAACCCTCTAATAATCCTATCTAGACTCTCAAGAGTCCGTAGACTCTCAAGAGTCCGTAGACTCTTGAAATTCTGCAAAGACTGGTTTCTTATCCACGAGACCCTTTTGTGATATCTTCTCAGCATCCTTATAGTATGTATGATCAACCTAGTGTTCCTTTGGAGTTGTCTCCTCTTTCATCTTCGGCTCTTCGTCGCCGGTTTTTTTTATGGAGTCAGAAGGCGAAATCCTTGTCTCCTCTCCGAGTCATTCAAAAGTTTTTGCTACTCATACTCCTCACATAGATGGTGAATAGGGATATGAGTTCCCTCCAGAAGGCTTTCCTTATACAGGAAACATCCCGTCTGGCACCTATTCTTAGACTAGTGGACCTATGTTTCTGCATGGCTACACCACTTAAGCTCAGTTGGTTTTGGGCACTCCTAGTCCCTCATCATTGTATCAGAATCCCATCTAGGCTTCCAATGCTATGCCCACATCAGGTTTGTTCATATTAAACATGGCCTCTCTACTGATTATGAGAACTGCAGTCACTTCAGTTCTGGCTCAACCTACCATTCCATCTCAACTTGCTTCGTCATTTCAACTGACTCTCCCAATCCAACGAATTGTCTCAGGTCAGGTCTCGGTAAGTCCTTATACCCCTCCAGTGAGTGGACACACTGCGCCACCACCTAGGGGGCAAGATTCAAATATTCCTCTTATGTCAATCCAAACTAATGTGAGCAGATTACAAACTCACATGGTTGGAATGAATCAACCTTTTTAGAGCGTTATTCCTAACCCTATTGGTCAATTCAGGTCAAGTAACGTCCAATACCAACAACCATACATGGCTCAAGTTCCATTCCAACTAGATTATGCTCCATATGGTTCACAAGCCTTGGTTACTCCACCTCACTATCAATACCTTCCGGTATAACCCCAGGAACTATCCAGCAACCCTTGCAGCAGCAAGGACAAACTTTGCAACCTCAAGGACCATCTTTGCAGCAGCAAGGGAAACCTTTGCTGCAGCAAGGGAAAGCATTGCAGCAGCAAAGAAAATTTCTACAACCGCAAAGCCAACCTTTGTAGACGCAAACTCAATTTGTACAGTAGACCTCTCCATCTTTGTCCTCGCAAGGATAGCCTTTGAAGTAGCAAGGACAACCTTTGTAGCCCAAGTTCAACCTTGGTAGCAATAAAGCCAACCTTTGTAGCAGTAAAGCCAACCTTTGCAGCAGTAAAGCCAACCTTTGTAGCAGCCACAAGGTTAGCCTTTGCAGGAGCAGGCTGTATATGCATATCAGCAAGGTCAGCATGTTCAATGCGAAGGTCAACCTTTGCAAGGTCAAAGTCAACCCCTGCAACAGCAGGTTCAAAATCCTTATGTCCAGGATCAGCAAGTTCAAAATCCTTGCGTCCAAGGTCAACAAGTTCAACAAACTTTTAACCCATATGCCCATCAAGGGCCTATGGCAGGACAATATCAAATCTACCCAGGACTGAATCCACCCTACGAGCAAGGTAACCTTCAGTGGGGGAAAATCAGATTCCATATGTACAAAATCCTCCATTATGGGGGAAACATCCTTATCAACAAGGATGGGTTCCATAGTTTGGGTCTACTCAAAGGCCCCACATGCCTTTTAACACGCAATTTCCTTTCTTGGCCACATTGGAACTGTCGGATGTTTCAAGGCAAACCAATTATCCTACCAATTATCCTATCTTTCATTTGCCTTATTGGCCTCCAATCATAGCAAAGATTCCGAGCGATTGCCCCAAATTTGAGGGAAAAGTGAAGAAGGATCCACAAGCCCACGTGATGATATATCACCTCTGGTGCTCCTCCAATTTGTACGTCGATGATTCCAACCATTTCTGACTCTTTCAAAGAACTCTCACAGGGGCTACAGCAAAATGGTACATCGAATTGCCTCGAGGTACCTATGGTGACTTCAACTCTCTCTCTATAGCTTTCCTCACTCATTTCCAACTGTCAGTTCGCTATGAAACTGACACCTATCTGCTTACATCACTTAAGCAAGACATCGCAGCCCATATCTCTGATCACAACCATGAATAGAGATGTTAGCGTTGCCTCATCAATTTTGAGATTGTTGATGAGTTGCTGACAGAATGGTAGTCATTCATCAGCAAAATTTCTAAGGATTTTACCCAATGCTCTAAGACCATCATCAAATCTGACAACATCAAAGTCTCTGGATACACCACCTGTTGATCGAGTGATTAGTTTTGTGTCTCAGACTCCTGCGAAATATTCTTCAAAGTAGAAATTGGTCTCGAACACTGGTTCCAATAATCCATCTAGAAATTCATGTGGTCCTGGTAAAACCTCTGAGGTTCATGTTGTCTATTCTACCACAGCAGACAAAACCTCTAAGGGTTAAAAGAAAGACAAATCTAAGGCCAAAGCTGATGCCATGAAATAGGGCCCTCCTAGGTCTTCTGCTGGTGATGCTTCTCAAAGAAATCCAAAGTATCCTTGCCTCATATGTGAGGAGGATCATTACACATAAGATTGTCCCCGTCGATTAGAAGTTATTTGCTTACTAAAAGGGACTTCGGTTGTCTTAAAAGAACCCTTTCCATCCCAGCAGACCCAAATGGTAGACCAGCCTCAGTCTTCCGCTTTCGCAGGTTTCCAAGTGTTTATGATCAATATGCCTATAAATGTGGCTACCAGATCTAAAGGTTATCAAACCCCTCCTCTAACGGTAGGAAAAGAGAATGAAAGTACCCCTTCCTCCTCTATCCTGTCTACCTCTAATCCTCTCCATATAGAGAGACCTAGTCTTGATTTTGTGTTCGACTGCCCTCTCAAGGTGTGCTTCGAAATTCCTTATATAATCCAAATGCTTGATCCGCTCAGCACTACAACATTGTTGAGGATTTAGCTCAAGCGCCATCAACCATGTTTTCCCTCGAGGTACTTCAAAGTTGTGCCTCTTAGCGGAAAGCATTACTGTTAGCCATTGGAGGTCTTGATCCATTTGATTCCAACCTCATTTGCTTTGATCTGGAAAACCATGTTCCACGCTTACCCCATCATATTGCCTTCCCCATTCAGGTCATAATTAATGAAAAGATGATTCGCAGGACCGTCATTGATGAAGGTGCTTCCACCTACATCATTTCTATGTCTTGTTGGAAGGAAATCGATTCTCCAACCCTGAACCAATCGCCTAACATGTTGGAAGCCTTTGATGGACGTGATTCTCGACCATTCGGTGTCCTTCCTAATCTTGCCATTACCTTGGAAGGTAAGATAGTTAATGTCAAAGTAGATATTGTTGATGAAAATATTAACTATAATCTTCTACTCGGGTGGAGTTGGACCCATGCTATGCATTGTGTGGCCTCCTCTCTTTTTCACATGCTCCATTTTCCTCATCAAGGGAAAATCATCATGGTCGACCAATTGTCTTCCTTTGCCTCTTCCTCCTCGGATGACAATGTTCCTTACGTGAAGCATACTGGTGTCCCATATGAGAGTGTGGGGGCTGGACTTTTCAAATATCCTGTCTTAATGGGTATTTTTTCTCTCCCACCTCCGAATGTTGTCTAAATCAACATGATCTTGGTTAAGTCTGATCCTTGGGTCATTCCCCATCTTGATCGCGTTGATTCATGGGGTGATTTCATGTCATTAAGCCCCACTGAGATTAATTATGTGGATATTGTTTCGGCTCCGGCTTCGATATCTACTGTTCACACTGCTTTGAGTATGTCTCTTGACGTGTATTCTCAATCCCCTTGGCTTGGTTCTTTGGATTATTCTGATCCCTTAACCAAGATGTTTCCTACTAATGAAAGTATCATGGAAATTATGTCTCTTGAGGAAGCACCTTGGAATGAACCAAGATGTTTCCTACTAATGAAAGTATCATGGAAATTATGTCTCTTGAGGAAGCACCTTGGAATGATACTCATCATCGTTCCTCATTCTTACCTGGCCCAGAAGTCATGTCTACCTGTCTTGAGAATTTCTCTTCTCGTTTCCTGACCCAACCACTTTAGACGCCTACCATGATCCATGAAGTCTGGTCAGAAGGGGACATGGGTAATATTACCCAAATGATGCCTATTGACATTTCTGTTAAACCTGGTTTTGTTGAACACGTTCATATTGGGGTAACTTGTTCTCTTGATGAGATCAAGCTTTATACTCACCTTTTTCAAGAGTTTCGAGATGTTTTTGCATGGTCGTATGGAGAAATGCCCAAGATTGACCCAAGTATAGTCGTGCATGAAATTCTGACTTATCCTAACACGAAGCCTGTTCATCAATGACTTCGTCCTGTGCACCCTAGAAAAGAAGTCGCCATTAAGCCAGAGGTTGAAAAAATTCTTAAAGATGGTTTTATTTATCCTATACCTTTGAAAGATTGGGTGTCCAATATCATATCGGTGACTAAGAAACAAGGCACCATTCACATTTGTGTTGATTACCATGAAATTAATCGTTCCTGTCTGAAAGACAATTATCCCACTCCTTTTATAGAACAGATTATAGATGAATGTGCCGGGAGTGAGATTTTCTCCTTTATGGACGGTTTTTCTGGTTATAACAAGATAAAAATTTCACCAAATGATCAACACAAGACCACCTTTATTTGTCCTTGGGGGACTTTTTCATACAAAAAGCTCCCTTTTTTCCTTAAGAATGTTGGGGATACTTTCCAATGAGTGATGTCTTATGCTTTTCATGACATTAAAAACATCATTCAACCTTATCTGGATGATCTTCCTGCTCATTCACTTAAGCACCATGGCCATCCTGATCATCTTCGACAAACATTTCTTCGTTGTAGACACTATAACATTCTGTGTAACCTGTATAAGTGTGTCTTCTGCGTTGAGTCCAGCGTCTTCTCAAATTTATTGTTTCGAAGGATGGTATTCGTCTTGATCCTCTCAAAGTCGAGGCTATTTTTAATTTACCCCTCCCTATTCATTGCATCAATTATGAAGTCTACAAGGGAAAGCGAATTTCCTTCATTGCTTTGTGCCTAACTATGTTGAGCTAGCTACAGGGTTGACCCGATTACTTAAGCAAGGAACTCCATTTCTTTGGGATGAGACTGCCCAAAAATATTTTGATGACTTGAAAGTTGTCCTCATTAATGCTCCTTTATTGCACCCTCCAAACTATCATCATGATTATTTCCTCTATCTAGCTGCAGCTTCTAGCATTATTGCTATGGTACTGGTGCAAGACGACGACAAAGGTCATAAACATGTCATTTATTACCTTATCTGCAATCTCCTCATAATTGAGACCTGTTATGCTCATGTCAAGAAATTGGCTTTGGCTGTTGTTCAAGTTGTTCAACACTTTCATAATTATATTCTCCTCCGCACTACAACCGTGATTTCTGATTGCAACCCCATGACTTATATTCTGACTCGTCAGTTACTTGGGGGGAAATATTCCAAGTGGATTTTCATCCTCCGGGAATTTGATTTGGTATTCACTACTACCAAATCAAAGAAATCATTTCTATTTGCTGAGTTGATTTTCTCTTTTCCCTCTGCTTCTCTACCTACTGGTGTTGATGAGAAGTTCCCTGTTGAGACTTTCATTGTGATTAGAACTCTCGATCCTTGGTATGGTGATATCATCATGTATCTCCAAACTTCTACCTCCAGTCTACGTTGTCCAAGCATGATCGTTGAAGCATTAGGAATCAATCCCAACCTTACTGCATCATTGGGGATACTTTATACTGTGTTGGTGTTGATTCGATTCTTTGTCGATGCTTAACTCTTGATGAGGATGAAAAAGTCTTAAATGACTGATATTCTGGCACATGTGGTGGTCATTTTTCTAGCTACGCCACTACTCAAAAGATCCTCCCCATTGGCTATTTCTAGCCCTCCATCTTTAAAGATTGCATTCATAATGTCCGCAAATGCCACAAGTGCCAGATTTCTCAGTGGAAAATGCGTGCCCCACCCGCTCACCTTCACCCCGTTATTACCGTTGGTCCCTTTTCCAAATGGGGCATTAATTTTATGACATGTAAACCTCATTTGGCTAGGGGGCATGGTTCTATTATCGTTGTCATAGAATACTTCACCAAATGGGCCGAAGCGTTGCCTATATTTTTAGCTAACAGTAAAATGGCTACGCAATTTCTCTTCAATCATGTTATTTCCCGGTTTGGAGTGCCTCAAGCCATTGTCACTGACCATGGCTCCCTTTTTCGCGATTATATGATGGCTGAGCTGACTTCTAAATTGGGCTTACGCCACGACGACTCAACTCCTTATTACCCTTAAGCTAATGGCCAAGTTGAAGCGGTAAATAAAGTTTTAGTTACTATGCTTTAACGCACCATTGGGATGCACAAATCCAATTGGCATCTCATGCTTTTTCAGCTCTATGGGCCTATCGAACCTCGATTAAAGACGCAACTGGATTCACACCTTTTCAGCTAGTTTATGGTCTAGACGCTACCCTACCGATTGAATGTGAAATTCCTTCACTCAAATTGGCACTCGAATTACTCCTTGATACCTTGCCTCAAGAGGAGTGTCTCCTATATTTGGAATGACTGGATGAAACCCGATGTCTCGCTGCTTTAGTTATTGAAGCACAATAAAAGCGAGCTAAATCCCATTTTGATCAGTCAGTCTCTCCTTGTGCTTTTTTTGAGGGTGATTTGGTCTTTCAATATGACCAACCTAACGATAAGCTAGGGGCAGGAAAATTCGAACCCATGTGGCATGGGCCCTATATTGTCAAGGGTGTATTACAAAAAGGGGCCTATGAGCTAATTGATTATGAGGGTAACCCTTTGGACAAGCCCCACAATGGTATGTACCTCAAAAAGTATTATAACAGAGTCATCTCACATGGTTACTTATGTACATAAGTGTGTTATTCAGTTTTGTGCAGTTTGGTTTGGTGTGTTTTTTTTCAAGTAGATTTCCTGCTTATTATGTCTTCACCTTCTTTGCAAATGTCTATGACTCCTTATGTCAGTTTCGTTGATGGTGCTTGTCGTAGTACCCGAAATTTATGATCCCCATCATGGGCTATTTATGACCCTCATGGTGAGTTGATTGATCTTCAAGGTATTTGTTTGGGTCTAACAACTAATAACATTGTTGAATATAGTGCAGTTCTCAAACTCTTGTCAGAAGTTATTTCTCTTGACATTCAAGAAATGGTTGTAAACCTTGATTCACAACTTGTTTTTCTTCAGCTCAATGGGCAATATTCTGTTAGAATCCTCAATTATTGAAAATTTATTTGTGTATTTGTATATTGGAAAGAAATTTTGATTATATTACATATCATCACATTCCTAGGCATATGAATACATTAACAGATGCATTGGCTAATTATGTTTTAAACATACATTTACGCAATATGTGAAAACCATTGTATCATAGTAAACAAGAAATATAGCATATATATGTCGATAATGTTTGAGTATAATACATCAAAATCCAAAAAATAATATGTGTGTTCCAATTACATCCACGGCTCGCATGCCTCAAAACTGTAAATGCTAACTACGGACTACTTTGTGTGATGCTCATGATATCATGTTACTGCTCGCACTACATGATTTAGTAATCGATAGATCCGATCTGACACTCCCACCATGTGTTGCTAATAACGGCAAGGAATGTCCTCGATCTGTGCATACTCTGGAATTCATCTCATCAAGTTTTCCAAATTTTGAGCGATCTCCACTTCGTTGTCAACTCCTTCCTAGTAAGGAGCGACATCGAATTGCCGAGCCACGTATCTTGCTATTGGGGACATCCCTGCTGGTCTCTCTAGTCCAACATCTGCAATTACAAAGTCAAGGTGTCATGGATACATATATTCAAAAACAATAAAAAACAAAAAACAAAATTGTTTTTCTCACCTCCATCATTAAAGTCCTCTCCCTTTGGGAGTGGCATGTCGGTATTACGGCAGAAGTTAGTTTCGCTATACAGCCAATCCTCCATGATGATCAGTTGTCGTCTAAGCCACACAAAGAAGGCAGGCTTGTAAGACATTTGCTGCCCCCTCCAAATCTGGGCATCAACTCACTCCATCAAACCATCCTTGGATCTTGTGGTACAGGGTGGCTCACCTTCGCCATTTGAGAATGGAACAATGGGATTAGTTCCAAGAAGAAGGATAGTAGGACAAAGTCATATCCAAATTTCCTCAAATTCCCTGATTTGCATTTGGATAGCTATCGCTTCATGTTTATTTTCACTTCTTCTGCCCAATTGAAAATAGTGCACACCATACAGTCCACATCATATTAGAAGCGATATTTTTTGGACTCATGTGGTGCTTGAGCCCCAGCTACTTGGTTGATGGTCAAAAGTACCAACTTCAATAGAAGATCATCCATTGTCTTAATATCAATCTTGCCACTTGTAGATTTCAGAGCTCTTGCGCAATGTTGGGTAATGAGTGTGTTTACGCTCGCCCCAATAGGCCTGTCTCCATACAATTAGATTGGTTCCTCTTTGCGAGACAGTCCAGTAATGAAATAAATATCTGAAGTCTCCAACTCCATCTCCTGGTCATGAATCACAAATACCTCCCATTCGATATCCCATAGACTGATCAGGTACTGCAGTAGTTCAGGTTGAGCCTATAGGTCTGGTGTCAGAAAGAACTTGAGGAGCCCACAGTTCATCAATGTGTCAAGATAGTTTGGATCCTCCAAGGCCATTTGGTCTATTCTTTCATGTTCACATTCTTTTCACTCAATCACCATTTTCTTGCCTTGATTTGCCTGCAAACACCCCACATTTAACTCAACATTAGTCCTTGAAAGGGAAAATTTTGGTTTGAAGCATTGCATTTGGGAAAAAATTGAAAAATTTCGGTTCTCTGCTCCAGTACGATTGTTTTTAAAACAAAGTAGCCGACGGTGCAGGAGCCCGTGTTAAAAGTCGACGATCAGCGCGGTCCTGTGCCCAGATCCCGCGTCGACCATTGATGATTGTTTTTTGCAAAAATCCATTTAATCCCCCTTGAAAAGATAGTTAAATTCTTAAAAATAGGTATCAATGTGAAGAATAAGGCCACGACTCTTACTTACAATGAACGGTTTAACAATCAACTTCCTGGATCCACAGCAATTTGCTCTTGAAGATCTAGGGCAAAAGTGGGTAAAAAATTGCACCAATGAGGTAAAAAGGTAAATGGTAAAATGTTTTATTGTTTCCCCTTTTTATAAGCTTTTGACTGTGTTTTAGGGTTTTAAAAGTAATTTTCACCATTTTTCCTTAGAAATGGATAATGCGTTTGCTTCTTGTGCAGTAACAGATGATGGTTTGCTGGTGATGATGCAAAATTGGAGGTGTATTTAAGCTCTTTTCCCAACTCGTAAAAAATGGAAATGAAAAGATTGCTTAGTATTTTTCCCTTTTTGACTCATTAAAGTAACTAAAAACAGAGAGTCTGCTTTAAGCTCTTTTCCGACTCTCAAAAAATGAAAATATTGTCGAGCTCTTTTTGTTTTGACCTTGTAAACAGTTTTGAAACGTCATTTACCTAGTATACATTTACCCCTTTCTTGGGTTGGGATAAACTATTTACAAAAATGGTACTCCTTGGTTGACATGTCCAAGAGGTTCTCTCGAGTATTGTTTCTACCTTTTCAGGCTCGAGAGACAACTTTACAAAAAGGGACCTTTTGGAGTTTTCTTTTCCATGTCTTTTTCAAACTCTCTAAACATAAAAAAGGTACCGAGTTTTTCCTTTGTCAAACTCATTAAAATTTAATAACATCAAATTCGTCACCATGACAAACGTGAGCTTCTCCTTCCTAGGGATCATTAATCTTACTACTTCGGATCCATCTGAAGGATGGACTTATGTTACAAGCATACACTATCCCCTTCAAGCTTGTGATCATGTTTCAGATGTGGGGCCAGTGAGACTTGACAGATTTCCCTGACATAGGCATTGTGGAAGAGATGTCGAAGGGGCTGCAGCTGAGACGGAGAGAGTTCTCCATGCAATTCAGAGGAACTTGGTGAGACTGACTCACCAAGTATCCATGATAGCCATAGAGGACCTACCCAAGGAGATGCAACATCACGTGGTAGGAGTACCACAGGACTAGGTACGGCTCTTCAGCATGTGGCCAATGCCATTGTTTACTTTCTAGATGCTCATCCTGAGACCGCTAGATAGATGATCAGGTCTTTTTTATGATTAGACATGATGATGGACATAATCCCAAATTTTGTAGGGCATTTTGTCCCAATTTTTGTATATTATTTTAGACATAACACTCTATCTATGTACATGCGATTTTATGATGATCATAAATATAGATGATACTTTGATTATTTTTTATGTTTTTTATGTTTTTTAATTTGATGAATGATTTATATGCCAGTCCAATGCTTGATTAGCAATAGAATCAGCTAAGGAATTTTCTGATCATGAAATGTGAACATATGTGATATAAATAAATGATCGTTGCAATAATTATACTCTCAGAAATTGGTGATACAAATAGGGATCTCGTACCCGATAAATTTTATTCAGCTGAGATACCACCAGTTGTGAGTCTAAATAAACCACTAACGAATCAACATCAAGAGATATCGCTTCAGATAGAAAATTAATAATGGCAGTATATTCGGAAATATTATTCGAAGCAGGACCTATACATACTCCTCTCGCAACCATCAACTGGCCAGATGGATAGTAAATGACCCAAGCCATGGAAGCAAGGTTCCGGGTATGTCTACTTGCACCATCGGGGAATCCTAGATATACTGAATCATCCATCAATACATGCCAAAGCAGATCAAAAATATCGACATCACTAAAATTGATAGATAGATAATGTATAAACATACAATATATACAAACAAGTAAGTGCTTGGCTGAAGCCTAAGCAAAGTACTTCTTAAGCTAGAGCCCATTTCTGGGCTTCACCAACTTGTTTCCTTCAAATTCAATTAATTCATAAGCTTCCTTTTTCAAAACTCACTTGACTATTAAGGGATCGTACCACATAGACTTAAATTTTCTTGCCTCCAAGGCGTCTTTGTCTTGATCGTAGACCAGGACAAGGTCACCTTCTGAAAAATTTCTAGGATGGATGACTTTATCGTATTGATTTTTCACCCTCTTTTTATGGCCTTCGTTTATTGTGGCAGCATCTCGATGTTGCTCATCAAGATGCTCCAAATGAACGAGGCGCTCCTTGAGACTAGAAGTCTCTGGAAGAAGTTCAACAGCTAGCTTAAGAGAAGGAATTACACATTCAATACGAAAGATAGATTCCAACCCGTAAACTAGTTGAAAAGGAGTAAATCCAGCGGCAGTCTTAACAGACGTTTGGTATGCCCAAAGTGTTGGATACAACATGATGTGCCAATTGGATCTAGCTTTTTCAATCGTCCTTTGCAGGATGATTTTAAGGGATTTTTTCACAGCTTCAACCTGCCCATTAGCCTGAGGATAATATGGAGACGAATGATCATGTCGGAAACCCAAATTGAGAGCCAATCCAGACATCAATTGATTTTGAAAATGACTTCCATGATCAGTGACAATCTCTTTAGGGATACCAAATCATGAAATAACTTGATTGAATAGAAACAATGTCGTTGTTTCATTGTCCTTTTTAAAAGTAGGCATGGCCTCAGCCCACTTTGTAAAATAGTCTACGGCTATAATGATGTACTTGTGATTTACTGCTGAAGGCGGAATACTAGTAAAATCAATGCCCTACTTTGTGAAAGGACTGACGGTGATAACAGTGAAAAGCGGAGCTGGATGTGAGCACATTTTCCAAGTATAGACTTGACAAGGATGACATCTTTTGACCGCTTCAATACAATCTTTGAAAATTGAAGGCCAAAAGTAGCCCACTCGCAAACTTTTTTGGGTTGTTGCAAACCCATATAAATGACTGCCACAAGCTCCACTGTGGCAATCATTAAGAACTGACTTAGCTTCTTCAAAAGTTAAACAATGCCTAAGGATTGAATCAATCCCGCGATGATATAATGTGTCACCTATAATAACATAATTCTTAGCGAGGTGATGCAATTTTCTATGCTCATCTTTGGAAAAAGCGGGCATAAACTTCGAAGTTTGGAGATATATAATGATATCCCCATACCAAGGATCTTGTGAAGAAATAAGAAATAAATGTTAATCGGGAAAATTTTCCTCATGAATAATTTCTTCCTCACAAGGAAACTTTGATATCAACTCTGCAAATACTAAATATTTCTTAGATTTATCAACATGAATTCGAGATTGAATTCTCGCAAAATGACAATCCATCTATTATATTTTCCCCTAATCACTCGCCTACTAAGAACAAACTGAAATGGATTGACGGCTGCTAAGACAAAAAAATTTCGAAGCAGAATGTAACGTCAAAGCCATTGGACAACATGGACATCTTCCAAATCCAATTTCTCGATGGGAGAATAGCGTAGTTCAAGGCCTACCAAGCCTTGACTTAGATAGTAGACTACATGCTCAGATAAGGCATCATCTTCATGAACCAAAACCATACCAATGGTTGATTCTGCTGCAGCAAGATACAAAAGGAAATATCTACTATAATCAGGTGGACTCAACAATGGAGCAGAGATTAATTCTTTTTTCAAAGCATCAAAAGATCGTTGCATGAAATCATCCCATAAAAATGGGACTCCTTTCTTAAGCAAACACATAAATCCTTTTGTGATCTCGGCATAATTGGCTATGAATCTCCTCAAGAAATTTTCCTTTCCTTGGAGACTTTGAAGTTGATGTATGGAAGACAGGGGAGGCAACTAAAGTATTGCCTCAACCTTGAAGGGATCAACACAAATCCCCTCCTTTGATACAATGAATCCTAACAACCGACCTGATGTGACTGTGAAAATGCACTTATTCGGATTCAACCGGATTTTATAAAAATGACATCGCTAAAAAACCAACCGAAGATGCTTAGGATCATCAATTCTCTTTCGAGAACGAGCAACTAAATCATCCAGATATGCTTCAATAACATGTTTGATGTTGTGAAAAGCTTAAAACATGGCCACTGAAAAGTGGCTCCAACATTTTTTAGGCTAAAAGGCATCTTTTTGTATGCAAACATACCCTAAGGAAAAATAAAGGTTGTCTTGTGTTGATCTTCTTAACGAATAGTAATTTGATTGTAACCAGAGAATCCATCCATGAATGAAAAATTTCATTACCCGCACATTCATCAGTAATTTGATCAATAAAGGGCATGGGGTAATTGTCTTTTGGACATGCCTTATTTAGATCCCTAAAGTCAATACATACTCAATTCGTTCCTTGATTTTTGTCTACGGGGACTAGATTAGAGACCCACTCTGTTAGAGGAAAGGGGTATATAAAGCCCGCCTTGAGTAGCTTTTCAACTTCAGATTTAATAGCTACTACTTTTCTAGGATTAACCAGTCAAAGTTTTTGACGAATAGGTCTAGCATTTTTATATGTCTTGATCTCATGCTGGACTATAGATTGATCAATTCTAGGAATTTCCTCATAAGACCAAGCAAACACATCATGAAACTCTTTGAAGAGATCAGTATGAATTTGAATTTATTCAGGGGAACAATTAGCTCCAATGAAGACATTTTCGATTATGTTAGGATTCCTAGAGATGTTCATCGGTATAGTTCATTAGATGACAAACATGTTACCTTCAGCAGAAAACTGTGTTGTGGCCAAAGGGTTTAAAGCTGTATGAACATCACTAGTAGAAGGACTGGACAAACTTGACTCAATTTCTCGCAAATAAGGGAGGAAATATGAACAATGATGTAAATCATCACATGGTCTATCAACACCCGTCATTTCTTCAAGAATTGCTTCCTCAGATGGTAAAACTATATCTAAGCAATCCTAAGCTGAAGTTGAATCAAGGGTCCAGGCCAGAGCCACATCTCCATCTAACTCCTCAGGTGAGAAAGGAGTAGGATGGGAGTCTGCAGAGCTAACAATAGATTGATAAGTAGTTTCTGTTGTAGAAATAGGACATGCTATTCCACCTACCTGTCCTCCATCTAATGTGGTGGTATATGAGGGTAAAGGCCAAGGGTCTGAAAAATAATGAGTTCGAAAGAACTCTCTTCGAGAAGGTCCCTTGGAGGATGAAATGGCATTGATTCTAGCTGAAGGAGCAGGAAGATCAAAAATACCCATTAAAGAAGAGTACATTCCAACTCCTAAATTCTCAATAGGTTGCCTGGGATTGTCCACTAATGGAACAATAGAGTTAGAATATGAGTGGGAGTCACCCAGAGAATAATCCATCTGATCCACTTGTACAATCCTTCCCTCATGAGGAAAACAAAGGATGAAAAATAATGATGAAAATATGGCATCCATCTCATATATCCAATTCCTGCTTAAGAGGAGGTTGTAATCCAGGTTGGCATCGACTATTTTTACCTCAATATTTACTACCTTTCCCCCAACATAGATGGGAAAGGCTAGAATAATCTCATGCGGTGTATGAGAATGCCCATCAAATGTCGTCAATAGATTTAGTGAAGGAACAACCTGAGGCAATCCAATGGCCTTCCAACATGACATGGACATCACACATGTGGAAGCTCCCTCATCGATAATTATTCGAAAGATGTCATTCTTTTGATATGTAGACTTTATATAGAAATCCATATGACGGGGAATTCTCTTTTTGACATTTGACATATCAAAAGTGAGCACAAGAGAATTTTTTGTATCTACTACTTCGATTGCCGAGAGCAAAGCATTCCTCTGAGCAAGGCACAGCTGGAGTACCTCTAACACTGACATAGCACATGGACTCTGAGCTAGATCTTCTACAATTGAGTAGTTCTAGGCTTCCCTAGCATTAGGGTTGATGGTCAAGCACTTTGCGGAGCCATTCGGCATCCGAGGTATAGACTCAACAGAGGGCCTCTCAATATGGAGCAGTTATGAGGCATCAGAAGCAGACTTAGCCTTAGATGATTTCGATTCACCATAATCACATGATCATGTAGCGACGTCGATATGCGAGCTCATCATGAAGGCATTTAACGAATTATCCCCTTCCTAGTTTCCCCCTGTGGGGGTATCAGCATTCTTGCTCGCGCCAGCAAGTAATTGCTACCCTTGGGGAAAAGGGTTAGTTAGAATATCTTAGGAGCTAGAAGACCCTTGCTGCACCAATAAGCGCTGAGTGTCTTGTATCTTAGGGTAGAGATGAGTCAAATGATCTCCATTGCATAACTTGCATGGAAATTTTACCTTTTTCTTGGACTCTTTTCTACACCCTCTGATATCATTGTCGAGTTTGTTTGCATTTCCCTTCCCATCCTAGTTCTTCTTCCTACCTCGTCTTTTCTTCTTCCCATCGGATGTTGGTTTCCTTTGGGGTTAGAATTTTGGACGACGTTTATAGATGTAGGTTGAGAGGGTGTAGATACAGTCGATGATGCCTGCATAGAGGAAGCAGTTTGTAAAGGCAACTGCTGCAATTGATTCAGCAAGTTAACCATGTTAACATCAATTGATCTGACTAACCCATCGTGGGGACCTGGTTTCAGTTTGGCTATATCCACCTTAGATCTAGGAGCATCAGGTAGAATTTTTTGAATAACCCCAGACTAAGAATAGATCAGTTCTAAATGCTGGGCCCTGAAAATAGCCTACTCTTCAGTGAAAACACTGGAGAGGGACACGTCCTTAGAGATATCAGGTTGTAATGATTTAAGAAACTATTCAAGAAGGAATTATTATGGGATATCGGCTTTAATGATCCTCTTCCTTCTCCTCCATTCCTAGATATGATCTGAAATGTGCATTGCCT
The DNA here is from genome assembly GCA_000404065.3 of Pinus taeda. Taxonomy (NCBI): domain Eukaryota; kingdom Viridiplantae; phylum Streptophyta; class Pinopsida; order Pinales; family Pinaceae; genus Pinus; species Pinus taeda. The sequence continues at coordinate 147,851 of APFE030298095.1, forward strand.
GATCCTGTTGGAAATTAGCTAGAAGCTCAGTGCTAGCATCATATCAGACAAGCAATTGGAAATGCTTTAAAAAGATAGTAGCCAAATCACCAAAAGAAGTGAAGGTGCCCCTTGGAAATTCTATGTACCACTTAGCCAGATTTCCAGTTAGGGTTTGTTAAAATAATCTCAACCTGATTGAATCATCTATCAAGGAGTTGGATGAACACCATAAGTGGAAAGTGGTTACGTGGTCACCTGGATCTTCACCAGCCTCCCCCTCGAATTTTGGTATATCAGAGGGAAGTTTGGTTGGTACCGGAGGCCAAACTGGATTATAGCATATCAGATCATTAGTAAACTTAGAGAGATCTGGAAAGTTTAACGTTGGCAGGAAAGGGAGTCATGGTGGACCCTGAGGATTCCACCGGTGTGGGTGGAACTCCCAACGTTCTGGAAAGATTGGTCTGGATTTCTAAAGGCACCAGGTTGCCTGAAGTAACTCGTAGACCCAACTGAACCGTAAGGAGCCCCTTGTGGTCCAGAAAAATTCGGAGTTTGACCAACTCCGGTCGAAAATCCTATGTAACTAGTAAAGTTACCCCCTAAAGAAGTGTTAAAGGAGCAGAGAGCCCCTTATAAGGATTCCATGCATTAGCATAGGGAGAAAAATTCTAGAAAGAATTCATAGAGGAATACGACATATTCCCTTGTTGGTTGAAATAATATTGATTCCCAGCTCCTAATCCACTAACCGCAGGGTTGTCCAACTTTGAAATGGATTATAACTTTGACTTGTAAAGTAAAAAGGAATTGATCCCACAGTTGGGTTGGAATGTGGTATATGACCACCCCTAAATGGGAAACCCTGAAAATAGTTTGATCCACTTGCCATGGATGTGGAAGAAGTTGATGGAATACTTAATGAAACTGAAGGAATCACGCTAGTCAGCATTCTGAAAGGTAAAAACAGCTTGAGAACTTCCACTCGAAGATGGAATGGAAGTAGAACCAAATATAACAGTGCTAGGAGTAGCAGAAGGTATAGAAATTGTTCCTCCTTCTTCTACAGATATAGGAGTCTGCATACTCATGGCACTTGTCATGGATGCCATGCTTCCAGCAGTGGTCATCAAAGGAAAATATCGATGTAAATCTGGGCTCGAAAGCCTACTGGTTGGAGTTTCGACGTATAATAAAACGTCTGGATGATCAAGAGGAAGGAATAATTAGGAGCTGCAATAGACTCTGACATCTCTTCAACCTCAATATTGTCTTTTGACTGGAAGAGGACTCGATAAAGAACTAGAGTGTTCCTCTCTAACTCTCTACTTATACCAGGTCTATCTTGTGAATCAATGACTCCAATTGGAGGATCAATCTCTGATGTGCTTGCTGCCACTAGTTGAAAACCACAGGTAGTATTGCTCCTGTGCCTTCGAGGAGAAGTCTCAAAACTCGTAAGTGATAGCCCACAAAGTCTAATAGACCGATGCGCTAGTCGATCATCCGCTTTGAATTATTTTTAAGGAATCTACTTAAAAGCTCAAAAAGTTTTAAAGCTAGGCCAACTAGGAGCAAAAGGCATTCTCTAAAAGTCCCTAAAGATACAAGCAATCAAACAACTTTCAAGTATTTCCACTTCAGGTGATTAGGACCAAACATCAAAATACAAGAAAGCCAAAATCAAGGGCCTTCCGAAAATAGACTGGGGTAATTACGCCCCAAGCCTACTAGTGAAGGTATCAAAAGCAGTTATGCTAACCTCCATACAGTATCCTTTTCCGGTGCAAGCACCCATGCTTCGCAAGGATACCCTCTAGAAGTACTGTTGAACATGATGCCCCATCAGCCTTAGGTGCCATGGGATTCCCCTCCGTAGCCACCTATGTGATCCCTAGGAAAGGCAATTGTGGATACCAACTCGTATCAAAAGCCGAGCGGAACAGTCGTGAGGCAGGATCCAACAAGTAGGAGAGGGGGTATCTCTCTTGCTTGTCTTCGCTCTCCCTTGTGCTTAACTCCTAGTCACAGAGCTTTCCTGGTCTTTCTAATGATATTGAGTTTCACTCTTTATTCAACTTCTAATTTTTGTAATTTGAGTGGCCTTGGAGAGTTAACTCTCCACTCACCTAATCCAAGGCCCTAATGAACCTAAACTTGTTGGTGTTTTCTAATGACAACAATAAAAGTTCTAGTTCATTTTAATAATCGCTTGATTTTATATAGTTGTTCTTTAAGTCAGGGAGAATTACAAAAGTGAAACTGATGATGTTTTTATGACGCAAAAGAAACTAATAGAAAACTAACTATATGAATGCGTCATTTTCTTCGATGAAGAGTGATTTCAACTTGTGTTCCATGAAAACCTATATATAAGAAAAATATTTTTCTTTTCTTTCTGAAACAATCCACACACACCGAAAAACTAAAAGTGACTAAGAATTCTTTAAAATGCAAACTAACCTAATGCAAGTCAAAATGATGATGCAAGATCCTAAACAACCCTCATAAGAAAATGAAATTCTTTATAGAGACAATAATCTAACTTAAATATGAAGAAGGCAAAAAAATTGAACACAAATCTCTCTTCAAAGCACGCATATAAACTTGCAAAATATCACAATTTTCTTTTCAACGATAAAACAAAAGAAACCATAAACCAAAAGCTTGGGAAAAAGAAATAGAAGCAATGTTTTTGTGATTTTCATTTAAGGAAACAAAAGCAACTTTTTAAGGTCACAAAAGTACTACTAAAACTCGAAAGATCAATAAATGGAATCTTTTAATCTCGCAAGTTATAAATTCGAAAATGAATGAAACTTAAACAAGAAAGACTACAAAATTGCACAAACTAATCCAAATGGCAGCAAACTAACAAAAAAGACAAGAAATAAATACTTTCAAACTTGTCAAAAAGACTCAAAAAAGCAAGAAAAGCAACTAGGCCACCAAACAAGGGAAAAAAAAGCAAGGGAACCTGAAATCTGGGCTGAAAAAGAAAATTGAAAATAATTTCCTATTCTGGAATACCAGAACAACCAATAACTTCAAAATGAAGTCTTGAACCCAAGATGCAAACTACAAACTTTCTTAAGAAGCAATCCTAGGCCAAATCTTTTCAATGAGGAGGAGATTTTGAAAAATAAAGCTTGTAGGAGAACTGAGTTCTCCAGACAGCAGATGACCATACAACAGCATAAATCACCAAGCAGTAGACCTAACTAGGCAGAAATATTTGAAAAAACAATTAAAAATATTGCATACACGACTGTGTAAAGACACAGGAGCATGCACACGCGTTTCTAATACAGGAAACTCACATATACACGAGTAGTCTTTAAAGAAACGTGTGTGTATATGCTACTGTAATAAAAGGAAATAGCGAATACAAAGCTTAATTAGGAAAAACAAAAATAAAAGTCTGATCAAGGAGATCAGGCTTGATGCCTGGGACATTAATGGACCAATCAATACTGCAAAAGCAAGCAATCAAGAAACTAAACCCTCATTGAGAACAAACAACCCAAACTAGGAATAACAAGAATGTTATCCCCAGTGGAGTTACCAATTCTGTTGCGGGTGAGACCACCCTAGGGCTTTGGGTTGAGAACCTCAACAGAGTAGAGGGCAAACCACAACAAAAAATGCTAAGGAAATCAACCTAAATTCTTATTCTATTGAACTGTGCAGGAGTGTCCTTACCTGGATGTCCTACGTTTGAGTAGATCCCTCAGGGTGAAAACCCTCATCTTCTCCTGATGTTCTTGAAACCTGAAAATTATTCAAATGGAACATATACAACAGTAGAAACATAAAGCATGTTCATGATATTAACCTTAAATCATATAAATGAATTACCAATTATACATCAATATAAGATTCATAAATGAATTACAACATAACTAGATGCATAACATATTTAATAGCGGAAACACAACAACATTCCTTTTATTGAAGTTAGCTACAAGTAAAGTGGAGAAATAAGACCTGAGTCCTTCTCTAGCTCCAAGCAGAACTGTCCTCTAGATCCATCCTTTCCTCACCTTCAACAATATTCCTCCATCACCAATACAAGGATATCTATAACAAGGAAACAAGGGTTTCCTGAAGCTTTGGGGAGTGCAAGAGTCTCAGGGATTTGTCAGACTCGATCAGGGATAATCTCACTATAGTATCAATATCTCATCTCTTCTCCCTTAAGGCCTTCCCATGGAGGTTTATTTATACTTCTCCAAATTAGTTTTTTCAATTGGGAAACAGTTGGGCCACAGACAATAGGAGTTAACAGGTAAAACCCGTGAACTCCACCCGAAATTAAGGAAATTTAATTTTTTTAAGTGTTTCAACATATGTATGCGGGTTGGGTATCTGCTGACCCGCGTGTACACGCTTTTATCACAGGGCAAAGTAGCGTATAGGGAATAAAACATTGTTTTTTAGATTTTGGACCAAGTCTGGAAGGAAGGGTTGCCCTAGGCCATAATCAGAGCATCAGATCTACCAAGAGTGGTAAATGGTGCTATAATAGTACCTACCAGGAGTAGTGGGGGAAAATCGAAAATTTTTACCAGTTGTGTCGGCAGCTTGTCACTCTTGAACATGACACTCTTTTGCTTCGTGTTGGGTGGGGATATCCTCACTTCATCATTGACCTTCCTGGGTTTGGGTCATCCAATTTTTTCCTTTCCATTTGATCTTTGCCACATCATCATGACCTCTGATACTATGGATCCAAAGAGTTGCTAAACTTCAGAGTTGTGTCCTCAATATGTTCAAGAGTTAATCCTTCTATAGTTTACACTCATTCCTGATTCTCTGTATCATCCATAATCATTGTATCCCCTTTTCTTGCATCGATGATGTGGGATACATCATGGCCCTCCTTCGACAAGGTCGCCTCCTATTGACTTCAGCTTACTATCTGGGAAATTGGCCGAGAGACTCCCTTCCAGTACCTTAGAGCTTGCATGCCCTAATGGCAAGTTCTTCGCACTCGACGACAAGTTCTCATCATTGGCTTTCGATCGAGTGACTTCACAAGTGTTCGACTTCAGTTCCTTATTCACACTCCTTGAATTGTGTTGCTGGTACCTTAAGAGCCATTATCATTATTGGTGGTTTCTCTCACGCTTGTTAATATTTCACATCATTGATTGGTAATCAAGTGACTTTCTAGGGTGTTTGACTTCAACACATCTATTAACATGTTAGAATTTTTTCTTTGATCGGGTTGTGTTAGAGCGCAAGACCCTGGGCTCAGATTAAAAAATTCAAGGTTGTGAGGTGATGTGACATGATCATGCTTACACAAATGTCTCCTTCATATGGATGGCTACGACCATACCATGAATCTGTTATATGTGATCCTTCTCATTATTAGATGGTTGCGACCATACCTTGGGTTAGATATGATCCTTCTTACTGGATGGTTGCGTCCATAGCTTCGATCCATTTACATGATCTTTTTCTGGATGGTTGCATCCATACCACAATTCATGTATCTTTTATCAGATATTTCAATGATGTATTTGTATCTATGCTTGTTTGCAGGTTTTCTAATGATAGTTTCTGGTTTCATGCATTTACTCGTAAAGAATTTCACCCCTCACTCTTGTTCAGCCTTCATGCTTTAGGGGGCATCTGTTACACAACATTTTTTCATTGTCCTTGCTCTCCCTGTTCCTCGATCATGGAGGACCTCTACGTTGAACCTCATGTGTTTTCCTATCATGAAGAACATGTCTTTACATCACTCTTCATCTGCAGAACATTTCCCTCTTACATCATTTCCAGAGAATATTCCTTCAAAATCAGTATTAAAGGGCGACATTATCCCTCAGTTTCTTCCCCGCGCTGATTTGCAGAGTTTAACACTGAGCCTAGCACCGATCAGCACTGGTATCCATCCATTACCTGTGCCAACCCTCTTTTGGAAAGTTTTTAAAAATGGAGTCAAAGCTTCTAGGTCTAGAAGCTTTGTGAACGGAGTCTGGTAAATGGTTAGTCGAGATAGAGCCAAGAGAGACTGTTTGGGCTCCTTTCTCCTATTAAAATGGAAAAAACCAAAAGGGATAAGACCTCTCCCATCGTAAGAGGATCCATGTGCCCTCTCTCAAACTATATAAACTTCTCCTATTCCAACCTCAGCTAGCTAATGGAAGGGCTTGAATAATCTGCAAAATCTTGATAGCCTAAACAACTCTTGATAGCTTTGATGTGGTTTCCCTTTATACTTTCATCCCTATAAAGGAGGCCTTGGAAGTGATCTATCACCTAACAGATCCCGATACTGCGCATCTGGTTGCGATCTGTCTCACTTCCACTTTCTTCTGTTTCAAGGGTGAGTTCTTTGAGCAGACCTGTGGTGTTGCCATGGGCTCCCCCCTTTCCCCTATTGTTGCGAATCTTTTTATGGAAGATTTCGAAGCCAAAGCTTTAGCCTTGGCTCGTCTCCTTCCTAAGCTATGGAAAAGGTATGTAGATGACACTAATGTCATCTGGTCCAATGGCCAAGAGGAGCTGGATCTCTTCTTCAATCACCTCAACTGTCAGTCCTCTGCCATTAAGTTCACCATGGAAAAAGAGGTCAATGGTTGCCTCCCTTTCCTGGATATTCTTATATCTAAGAACAAGGACGGCTCTCTCTCCCACTCAGTGTTCCGGAAGAAAACGCATACTGAGTAGTATCTTCATGCCATTTCCCTGCTCAAAAGATGGGTGTTCTTAACACCCTCGCTACTCATGCCCTTAGGATTTCTGATAATGAGAGCTTCGATAAGGATAGATCCCATCTCCTTAATGTCTTTGTGGAGAATGGCTATAGTAGGCGCCTAGGTCAGAAGGCTTTCCTTAAAGCCTCTAAAAATTCGTTAATTAAAAAAAGAACCTAAAGAGCACCGACTAGGTGTCCATCTTCCCTATGTCCAGGGAACCACAGACAAGATTGCTCGGATCCTTAAGAGGTATGATATTCCCTCAACCTTTAGGCCCCTCAACACCATTCGTAAATCCCTCCGATCGGTGAAAGATCCCGTTGACCCTAAGGACATGAAGGGTGTCTACTTGATCCCTTGTTCGTGTGGGACCCCCTATATCAGGGAAACAGGGCGCTCCATCCATCAAAGGATCAGCGAACGTGCAACTGACCTAAGACATGGGAGAATCAAGTCTTCAGCGTTAGCAGAGCATGCGGAGAAGACCAAGCATCAGGTTTGTATAGAGGAGGCCAAGATTATTGCCAAAGTGGCTCAGTTCCATCATCGTAAATTCAGGGAAGCTATTGAAATTGAAAGAAGGCCTAACAATCTCAATAGAGATGATGGCTGGAAGATCAGTAGTTGTTGGATCCCTGCCCTTTATTCCTAGTCTTTCTTTTCCTCCCCCCCCACCTTTTTTCCTTTTCGAGCTTTTATTGTTCCCCTTGGAGCCTTATCTTTTCCTTCCTCTTAGGGTTTCCCCTTCTTGCTCTATGGTTTTCTTTTGGTCCTTTTCCTGACCTTCTCCTTCTTTTTAATTTGTGTCGCTCTTTCTTTTTATTTTTTCCTGATAGATATTAATAAATAAAATCTTAACTAATATTTCTTTTTTATTATTATTAAATAACCCCCTACCCCCATTATTATTATTATTATTATTATTATTGAAGGTATTTTATTCCTTCAGGTCTATTTTTTATCTTATTATTATTATTATTATTATTTTTATAATTTAATTTATTTATTTATTTTTTATTTTTTAATGAATATTATTTTATCTAATTATTTATTTATTAGTTATTTTTATATATATATATATTATATATATATATATTTATATATATTATATATATATATATATATATATATATATATATATAATAATATATTATATAATTATATATATATATTTTTTTCATCTAGCTTTATCTTAACCTCCTATTTAATAAAAATAAAATTTTATAATTTTAATAGTTATATACTATTATTTATAATTTCTATTTATCTATTAAATAGTTAATACTTTTAATGAATTAATTAAATTTACTTTATACATTTAATTTATATATAGGTAAGGTTCCTTATTTACATTTAATTTATAACTGGTTTGTTTGACCCTAGTCCCTAGTCAAATTTAGACGTTACCCTAGTTAGTCATTGGAGGCTCTACTCAAAGTATTTAACTGGCAAAGATAGATCTGATTGTTCAACTTGTCCTGATGATGAACCACACTGGTTGGTTCGAAACGCGTCGGCAATGATTTTCTGAATGTGATTTACGCCGAAATTTCTTCTTATAACTCTTGATAGCCTTAGCCTTCTAGTTTGTGCTTATAAAGGGAGAATAATTTTGTAGTTTGTTTGGTTTGGAGCAAATAGGAAGAAGCCTTGAACTTCTATTGTTTGAGGTGAATCATGAGATGCTAACAGTGGTGCTAGAACCCGTACATGTCGAAGGAAACCTGCAATGCTAAGGTGAAGGTTGTACTTTCCTTTTTCTCATAATAATACAACTGATATGTTGTTTTCTATATCAATCACATATGGTATTTGGTAGCTTAAGACTCCTTAGCCTCTTAAGTAGGTTGAATCTAATCTATTGTATGTTATCATGTGTGCTTTGGTTTCTTGTCTATTTGTTTCAGGTGCTTGATTGACATTAAGGAGCTGATCATGGAGCAAAGACACAAGGACTTCATCAAACAAGGATAAGCGATACAAGAGGTAGGATCTTATCCATTCTCAATCTAAGGGAACTTATGTCAGATTGTCTTGTTTGTGGCTAGACCCTCTCCCCTGGGCTAGAGGGATTGTCTTTGTTTGCAGAGAGAATCTTCCTACTCCATGAGGGGGTGGTTTACATCTTAATCATGCTTCCCATATGAAGGTTTTGGGTGATCTTAATAGGAAGTGAATGTGAAACCTCACTATTGACTAAGCTATTATAGAGTCAAAGGAATGTGTCACAAGGGTTTTACTTTTTAATAATGTTTTCCATATGAAGGATTTGGGTGATCTTAGCAAGAAATGAAGATACACTTCAATATTGATTGCGCTATTAATATTTTTTCTTTATTTTATTTTTTTGAGATTATAAAATGGCCATGTTGTAGCATAAACGAGGTTTTGTTTGCACCCAAAATATATCTCTTAGTAAATAAGATGAAGGAAATGGTGCTTCGACACACTTAATATATGTTTGAATGGAAAACTAAGAGCTTAGTAGCATGTAAAAACCTAATAATCTTATTTAAGAACAAATGTATACCCATACTTTGAAGCTATTAATGAATGCTTTTGTGTAGTGTATCCAAAGTTTGGCATGTGTGTAGTTTTAAGGGGGATGTCCAACATCGTCATTTTCCCATCCTTTGATTGCAATCAAATGCAACCCAACTTTCTTTCCTTAAAGCATTGATCCATTTTTCATTTTGGAATTTCATTAAGTCACAAGTAAGAAAATAAAGTATTACAACAAATACATGAATCTTAAAATTAGTTACGAATGACTGGATAGTTGGGATAATTTGCAGATAGTTATGATGATTTTATGATAGCTAAATATGCTTTACTTGTGAGAGAGAGAGAGAGAGAAAAAGAGGGAAAGATATTGTTGTTTTTATTATATTGTGGATGGACTTGGGATACTCGTAGTATTCCTTAATTACATTTTTGAAATAATGATAATATGTTACTAAATGAATATTAAAAAGGAATACATTTCACGATCTAACTCAAGAAAAATGCATATTAGTATAGTAGACCCCTTAATTAACCTAAGGACCCCATTTTCTTCTATTGTGATTATTGGAATACTCGTTATAATTATCAAAAAATTATTACTCCATAAATTAATTTCTAGACGAAAATGAAGAGGTAGAGGCCACCTTTCACCTACCACTCAACCTCCTATTAAAGAAAAGGTAGAGGACCAAATCAAGAGAAGGATAAATGATAAAATACACCAAGTTATGCTTCTGCTAGTTAATATCCATGTAGTTTATACTCTAGATTACTTAACAATAATCTATAATGATAGGATGGCTTATTGTAGTGGTCCAGGATTAGGGTGAAACAAATGCTACCATCTTCTGAAGACTCCTTTAAGACAACTTAGGTGTAGAACCAAAATATGTCTCACCATTTGGGACTTCTCTCATAGGTTTTTTGTTTCTCATAAATGACATATGACCTTGTAAACAACCCATTCATTAGGCGTTGATCCAATTGCATAACTTCTTGTGATTTTAGTTCATTGTGTGAACAATATGTATTAATAAATTATGATTTTCTTTGATTTATGTACTTTATTTCATATTTAGTTTTCATGCTTTTCTTCAAAGCGTTCTTATGCTTTATTTACTGGTGCCCACTTTGTATATTATCGTACACTATAGTTTAGATAATATTTCTAGTTCATTCTAATTGTGTGTATGCTTTTTAAGTGTATTTAGAATTATTTTGTACTTTAGGCTTGCGTGCATTTATTTATTTTTTATTTTTTAGTGATATTTCTAAATTTAATTACTTTGTATATAGTTGTAATTTAACTTTGAACTTAAAACTATAACATTTACTTATATCATGACAAAAAATTGCATATTAATTAAAATTGAAAGTGACCCTCTAACAGAAGGCACATTTAAAAAAAATGAATCTACATACACAAGTAGGTCTAGTACCTATAAGGGGAAGTATTTGTTGACTTAACTAACTAATAAAGTAACCTCATAGTTGGTAGGTCTGGGGATTTAATTTGTCTCGATCTTCTATCCTTCCATTTTCCCCTTGAGATCCCTAAAAGGGTATTTTCACACGTTTTTTCTTGATTACCTTTTCAAGCAACAACACCAACCAAGTAGAGAATTTTTATAAATAAAAAACCATTTAATAGTGTGCATATAATATTTGTGATGCATCTATATAGTGAATGCATTAGATAATATTTCTAGTTCATTCTAATTGTGTGTATGGTGTTTTTAGTGTATTTAGAATTATTTTGTACTTTAGGCTTACATTTTTTTATTTATTATTATATACTTTTAGTGATATTCCTCCATTTAATTACTTTGCATATTGTTGTAATTCAACTTTGAACTTAAAACTACAACATTTACTTATATCATGACAAAAAATTGCATTTTAATTAAAATTGAAAGTGACCCTCTAACATAAAGCACATTTTTTTAAAAATGAATCTGCATACGTAAGAAGGTCTAGTACCTATAATGGGAAGCCTTTGTTGACTTAACTAACTAATAAAGTAACCTCTTAGTTGGTAGGTCTAGGGATTTAATTTGTTTCGAGCTTTTATCCTTCCACTTCCCCCTTGAGATCCCTACAAGGGTGTTTTCACACGTTTTTTCTTGATTACCTTTTCAAGAATCAACACCAACAAGTTAGAGAAATTTTATAAATAAAAAACGATTTAATACTGTGCATATAATATTTGTGATGCATCTATATAAGGAATTCATTAGTGCATCTTATATAGAAGCACACTCATATATATATATATAGTATTATATATATATATTATATATATTATAATATATATATATATATAAGATTGATGAGTTTACAACGCACTGATTATAATATGTTTAGAATCGTATTAAATTGATATTTTACCATGAATTAGTAATAATGACTATGATGCACCTATTTATTTAATGCACCATCTATATGAACTTACTATGGCATTCAATATGATTTAAAAGCACAAATAAAAAATTATTCACTATAACCACTAGTCGCCTACCTCCATTATAAACAAAGAAGAGAGATTTTTCTTGTGGAACTTCTACAAAAACCTTTGCTAGAAGGTGTTTTTCTTGTAGTTCTTATTTGTACTAATCAATTATTAGGTATGTGAGAGATCTCCCCAAGTGTTATATTTGATGTACTATAGTGACAAATAAATAGAAGAGATATATATGGATGATCTTAGTGATGCCTATAATAATTTGTTACACTTCATGGTACATGGAAGATCAAATCTATAAATATATTATGTCTGATGCGATATTATTCATTATGTACTGACAATATTGTATACATGTATCCAAGGATTACCACACTCATAATTTCTATGTTTATGCTTCCCAGTTGTAGCTTTACCGACTTAATGATATATCTCTATGTTTATAGATACCATAACACATCTCTAGGTTAAAACAAATTGCTATGTTTTTGGTCCTTACACTTGCCTAAGAAATTGCTTTTGCTCCACTTGTAATATTAATAATATGAAAAATTAACAATATCGAAGAATTAACATCTACAAGAGCTAAAAAAGCAATGAATAATATTAACTGAATATGTGAAATGGATATTCATATTGGAATTAATAACAATGTTCACAATGCCACTTCAAGGTTTTGGGGAATGAACCTGAATAGAGAATAAATAGAAAAATCTAAAAGAAATAAACAAAAGAGTAATCACGTTCCATGATGACAAGTCGTGTCTAAAGACACCATTATAGCACTCAAGCACAATGCATTGTGATTAGAACGTTATAATGCATTGTAGTGAAATAATACATCATCACAAGATTGATATTCATTAATATTTGATCCATAAGGTTACTTACTTAACATTGAAATCTAACCAACTTGGATTGTAGAATATTTGGTCCATAGATTAGTGTCAATTGTTCCAACCATTTTTGTGAAATTTGCTTTGTTTCATCAACTTGTTGATTTTTCTAGTCAACCCATCTTTCATTAGCTAGTCGATTGTCAGAGTCACTTGATGGTTCATTTGATCTTATCCATTCAGTTGATCATATGGCTGACTGCTCCATTGGTCAACCACTCAACTGTAATTGATCCCTCAATTTGCTTTCTCTTTTTATTCGATCCTCTATTGGTCAATCCTTCTTATTCACTATCTCTAGAAGCTCTAGAGATGAGATAAACCAACAAGACTTTAGGTTCCAACACAAGGGGGGAACCTCCAAAAGAGAAGAACTCCAATACAACATAAACATATTTCACGTGACATCTTACATATCTATTTACTCATATAAATGGCTTCTAGCAAACCATAATCATAACTACTAATGGTCCCTACATTAATGATCGGTCCATATTACATTATTGAATGCTACGTATTTAGTGGGACTTATTTAGTGAGGCCATATTTAATTATTGAGTACACACACAAACTACCTAGTGAGACTCCATTAATGAGGCTACATGACATTATTGAGTATACACTCTAACTACCTAGTAGGCATTATTTAATTAGTATCATCACTTGACATTAATGACAACCTAAGCACTAATAACTAGAGGAGTTAGGGTGGTACAATAAAAATCAATGATACTTATAACATTAAGAAATTGCATGATTTTTTCAAGGTCTGTTGCATAAATTGTCTTAGGAGCTCTAGGGCCAAAACACTATTATGGAATTGACATTTAGATGAGTATTTTATGAAGGTGATTTTCATAGTGTCTCATTTATATAATTTTTTAGTAAAGGCTTTGGTAGATATGATAAGCATACTTTTTTACAAAATCGTCTTTCATGCACAGAATTTTCATCTAGACATTGGTGTGTTTAAAAGAACTACACATCAATACTCCATGACACAGGTGTTTGAAAGTCAAAACAACACAATTGGCATTATCCATTTGATAGTGCACTTAGTGGACAAAACTGCATCATTGAGGGATGCTCATTTTCATTAAAAAAAGTCAATTTGTGCTTAAACTTTCTATATAATGCATCATAAACAATGGTCTACATTACTTAAAGAACAATAATTCCAATGTTCATGATCACCATTTAATATTGTGCACATGTCAATGTCTAGTGTGATGCACCTATTATTGTGTGATGCAACATCATAAATTTTTTTATACATGAAGTTGCACTTGTTGGTATATCATTGTCATACAGGTGGATTGTAAAATGGTTCACTATAAATTATTCACTATACTTCCATTGAAAAAATATAAAATATAAATTTCACTTACTTGTCAATTGGAGAGGTGCACAACACTATGTATAAAAGTTAAAAAAGAAAGAATTTCATCTATTACTTTTCCATTATAATTCATAATAAATGGTCCATTTCTCTTGAATGTACCTTCTTAGAATAAGTCATCTCAATTTTCCTACTATTGATTCATTGACATCCATCCATTGTTGTCAAACATTATATAAAGGTGAGGGGTTCTAAATTCCCCTACAAAAATCCTATTTTCAAACTTTTCTACATTTAACAGCATCAATCCTCAAGATTGAGTAGAGGGAAATGAAACAATTTAAATATTCAAACACTTGGTGTGATATTTCTTTTGTTTACAAAACTAGTGTTTTGGTGGAATAATAAAAGAATTGGTGCACCATCCTAATGCATCACTAATATTTTGATACATCGTATGAATGGTGGAAGAATTTGTTTTTCCTTTCCTCTATATCCAATGGAAATATTCACTGAATTCTTCTTAAGATGTTCCCCTTTGAACTGTGCATTGTCGATGACAATGCCAGTGAAATACATCACAACATCAATCTTGCATATATATATATATGTGTGTTAACTATAGTTGCAAGAAGATCAAATTATGGGTGCCCCATATAACATATGGTACACAAATTTATAGTAAGCACGTTCTGTTGGTGTTGTATGTAGAGAAAAATACATTGATATAACACTTGTTTTACATTTTCTCAACATCATTCCACATTCTCTATATAAAGAAAAGTGCAATGATGTAACACTTGTTTTACCTTCTCTCAAAATCATTGCACACAAGATATAACACTTGTGTGGGAACACCATTGAAACATATTTCTATATCAATGATACAAATTTATATACATGGAACATTGTGACCATTATCAGGTCAAAATATGGATAATGCCACATCACAGGAACATTTGTTTATCATATTAGTGCTTTACATTGAGATATAGAATTGGTGTTATTCATTATTTTGAAAGTATCATTGTGACTTGTTATGTTAAAACTATTAATGGACTATGTTATGACATTTCCTTTGTAAATCATTATGGATGAGTGATGCTTTTGCCTACAAAATAATTCATTGTTGTAGATGAGTTATATTTATCATTAAATTATTAATTAATTGGTTTATATTTTTCTTTAGCTTATAATTTTCTCTCTCTATTTTATATTAAATTTCATCAACATGGTAATTACTTGATGTTACATGTATAGGAGTCTTGAGGAAAGAAACATGAAACATTCCCGAACCCCATTATATATGCCACATATTCTACAGATTTTGGCCTTATAAAATATTATGAAGAGGATCCCTAAAAAGGGAAGAATAATTTTATAAGATAATTTATCTAACATGATCAAGGTCAATAATGTTTTTTAAAACCCACAAAAATGGTCCATTCAATACTTTCCACCAATGAGAAAATGGAATTTTTGAATTTAATTACAAACCATTTGTGTTTATGGTGCAAATAATGTTATTTTTCAAATTATTTATGTCTATTGTACATAGTGATTAGTGATATAATATATGGTAATTAATAATAAAGGACATAAAAGTCAATTATTTCCATTATTACACAATAACAAAAGAGAATTCAACCAATCATATATGAGATAAATAGAAATAAATTTTATTTAAAAATAATAAATTTAATTTCATAATGTTAACTTTTAGATAAATTTTAAAATTTTTTAGTCAAAACAACACTGATAACAAATCAATAAATAAATTGAGTACACATCTATGATATAATAATAAAGTTATCCTAATAAATCATGTATAATATAATAATAAAGTTAAGGATAATAAATTTCAGATCTGCTTTTGTGATTGGCCAAAATAATCGGTTCGTTACCAAGTTGTACTGGTCCAAAAGAAAATCCAAAAATTCGTCAATACGATTGGGTTCGCTGATTTTAGTTCTGTCATAATACGATAAATTCTAATGCGGTACGAATTTTTGTCGGTTTATGGATTCAATTTAAGTTGAACGTGCCCATGCTTTTCCAATTCTTATTATTTATTATTTATCCAGCCAACCTTCAAACCGCCCGGCGTTTTTGAATCTCCTCTTTCCAATTAGCAAGCATCCAGGGTAAATAGAAATAGCCATCAAACCTTGGCATTGACCCCTGTCAGAATGAGATTTTTGGGTTATCAATAAATTAAAATGCAGTTGTCTATAATTTGATTTTTTGAAAGTTTTTCTGGTGGGTTTTTCCGGTCAAAATCCGGCAGCAATTTATTGGAATCACAAGTGTGATAGCTAGTTTCTGCACAATCAAAGCATCCCAGGGGTTTTTCAGGGCGCTGAATCCAAATATGCAGTTAAAAAACCATTTTAAATGCAACAAATCAAGATTTAATGTCAATTTCTTCTGCCGGATTCCATCACCCGAATCTCCAAAAAGTGGCATTATAGACAACTCCAATTAAAATTTCTATATCAAAAATATGTAAAAGCAATTTATTTATAATTATAAATATTATAAAAATTTTATATTTAAAAAATTATTATTACAAAATAATAAGTATTTAAAAGTTAGAAGGGCAAGTTTTATATATTTAAAAATTTTGTATTTTAATAAAATAGTTATTTATATATTAAAAATATTATAAAAAATTATATTTAAAAATTATTATACACAATAATAAGTATTTAAAAGTAGAAGGTAAGTTTTATATTTAAAAATTGAATTTTTTTCATTAATAATACTTATAGTAGATTGGATTGAGATCAATTAAAGGGTTTATTTTTTGTGATATATTATAAGGATTAATTTATATATATTTTTTGTTGAATAAATTTGGATCTGAAAAAGATACAATTGAAGTATATATTTTTTATATGTATTGATTACTTGAAATTTATTTTTAATATTTAATATTTTTTTGTTTATATAAAAGTTCAGATTTGAGTTTTTGTTATCTATATTATTATATTTGACTTACATGTTTTCCCAATTCACAATCTTAATAAATTTGATACACTTTATTTAATACATTTTGTCTTTCATTAGTTCTGGATCATTTTAAATAGACATCAAAAGTTAATGTTGGAGCGAGGAAAGATTCATTTCAATTTTTAAAATTTTGAAAAAAATAATAATGTTACTCTTTATAAAATGTATATTCAGGAAATTTTCTCCTCTTGTATTTTATATGGTCAAATTTTTCAATTTTTTTAATTTTTTTATTCTATATGGAATGGATCAACAAATCAAATTTTCATGACTTTCGTTTTTGGAATCGATTTGCAAATAGTCTCAGCCGTATTCTTTCTACTTTCAGTAACAACTCCCTGCAGAACTCTACTTTCCGTAAAAACTCCCCGCATAAATGTCTCTTGAAAAATAGTTCGCTAGTTGTAGTTCAAACTTTTGGTATATCAGGCAATGTGGTTCGAGGTTAAGGACACATATCAAACTATTACCTAGATCATATTTTGGTATATCAGGCAATGTGGTTCGAGGCTAAGGACATATCTCAAGCTATTACCCAGATCTTGGGAGGACAAAACGATTTTGTCTGGGAAACATTAAGGCATACAAAATGGTAAAAACTCGTTGAGAGATAATCTTAGTCTAAATCTTCCAGAAAAAATAGTAAGGTCTTGGTCCTTCGCAGTTAAAAAATCCTATTCATCAGAGTTATTTTGAATTTTCTTTCTTGGACATGCTTATACCCTCGTGCCAATTCTGATTTTTGGATGCATATGGTAGAAAGCTAAGGCTGGAAGTCACAGTGCATCAGAATTAGTAAATAACCATTCTGGCCTATTCGAACCAATGCCTGTCAATAGGGATGTTCCAGGCTGAAAGTTAGCCAATTGGATGATTTTTGTGAATATTTAGCCACAAAGAAAGGTTTACAAGATGCTACTAAACATGTAAGTAGATGAGCATTGCCATAAGAAAAAAGTGACAGATGGGTATGCAGAATTGCACACCGTGAATTTAGAACAAGTTGACAACATGTTCAAAGATGACAAAGATGGAATAGGGCAACAAATCTTTGGATAATGTCAAGGAATGTGAAGAAGATTAAATATAGTGCATGAAAAGAAGCTATGGTGATAAATCAGAACGCTTACTAGATGACGTATAAGGTCGCTGGGAAGATGATAACCATGTAGGAAGGATAGAAACAGATTTTGCTATCCCCAAATTTATTTCCTCTTTTGCTGACAACGCTGTGGTTCAACTTACCCTTGGTAACTTAATTCTACAAGAGCAATTCTGCTGTTATCAAGAACTCTGGCTGTAATCAATGTCCTGTGGGAGACCGTTACTTTGGCATGTTAAAGAATGTAGTTGATGGCTGTAACATTGGGTACCTCTGTGTTGTATGACTAATATAATGGCATTAGAAATGTACTGAATTCAACACAGTTTATTCTTAATATGCTGGGGAACTTCTAGAGGATGTAACTTTGTTTTATGTGGATGTTCTGGAAACTAATGGGGACTAGAATTATCTGACCATCTCGGAAACTAATAGTAGCTGTACCATTAGGTAACTCTTTTGGAAGAATAACAATGGTTGTAAACTTATCTTAAAAAAGCTGTCTAGGGAAGTATTAATGGCTGTAGCGTTGAGTACCACCGCTCATCCAAATGGTCAAGTAATCCCATGGTCAATAATGCAGTGTCTTCCTTATTTTTCCCCTTTTTATGTATTAATTTTTTTTTGTGGGATGACAAAGAGGTTGGTACAATGGGATATATTATTTTTTTATTCAATTTCAAATTTCATGTACATCTTTGGTCCTTGTGACAAGGTTAAGGAGTAGGCTCCCTCATCTTCATGCAGTTTTCGCTCTTGCTAAGTCATAAATTCCTAATATATCTAGCTTAGAATATATATACTCTTGGTGTGTTATAATGGCAACTTCCTTCAACAAATTACAGATTCACCTTGATTAAAAAAACAAAAAACAAAACAATGATGGCAAACTTATCTTAAAGAAACTGTTTAGGGAAGTATTAATGGCACCGTTTAGGGAAGTATTAATGGCACCGCCCATCCAAATGCATTTGGGTGAAAAACTCTCATATTCATTTGGATTCTATACAATGTATTCATTCTAACATTAGTCTTATAAATTGCATTTTGGTCTTTCTTATAAACATTAGAAACTCAGTCTTCTATAGTTGTTCCTTCAACCTTGAGGTAAAGGAAAGGAACATGAAATCTGAAAATGAGAACCGAATGACATGCAAAGGTACCAGCTGTTTGGATCCTCCAAGCTTCTGCAATGATAACACCATGGAGGTCTCAAATGAGACAGAAAACATATTGTTGCCCACACCTGAATATAGTTTTCAGTCATCAAGTGTTGTTTTGTTGAGCCTTTTGAGCAGTGATTCTATGCCAAGTTACAGAGCTTGTGCAAAACTTCGCTCAGATTTCTACTCACTATATGTTTAGATCTGAGATCATGGACAAATTGTTACAACTGCATATCTGTCATTAGAATCCGTGGTGGTATAGGTATAATTTCCATGGATGTAATGAGAAGAAGCTTGATATGAAACAAAGAAATTCCCCAGGCCGTTGCAACACTACCAGCACCTGCTCCTTTGAGAGGCATCTGGCCAAAGTGCCATATACCTGTACAAAAACAAAATTAGTAGCACTTAATGTCCCAAACATTATATGGCACATTTATAAACTTGTTCTAGGATACAAAATCAGATGACAGAGCATAAAGAGTTGATTCGCCCATTGGTCTAAAATTCTAGTCGCATCTTTCAAGAGCACCCATTTATTCTCATGGCTTGCAGGGATGTAAAATGTGTTTCCATGCAGCCAGATTGGAAACAACACCTTTAGTAAATCTGCATCTGATTCTATAACAGTTTCATTTTTTCAGATCCAACACAAAATTGGATACCACCAGTGGGTCACTTAGTTATGATATACTACATCCACCCCTGAAAAGGTTAAAAAATGCATTGAAGATTCTTGTCACTTCTTCCAGTGTCATTGGTCGATCCTCCTCAGTTGAGCCACATATTTAGACAACTGTTTGACGGCCCGCACCTTTAAAGCATAAAAGACAAACAGTTACCATTAGTCCGTTGTAAAACAGCTAGATAAAAACTACTAAAAACATCATAGAAAATCCTGGAAATGTAGAACCTTGAAACAAATTACTTCACTTGCTCGGCAATGAAGTTACCCTTTACATGATCTGTCATCTGGGCATCATTACACTGTTGAGCAACCTGACAACCTAAACCATTCTCCATTCAGCATTATGCACTCGAAAGTCAATAAACTATATGGAGTTCAAATGATGTCAACAAATAACAGGCAAAATGGAATAAGTCGAGCTTAATCAATCTGAAAATCTCCCCCTTACACTTTTTAAGCTGAGAAGCATTTAATTCATAAGCTTTTCCAATGATAAGGGAAGGCACTCGAAAAACAAAAAAAATTCTATTTGGTTCGCCTTGACATCATATCCAGGAGTGAGGTTGATGGGGGTTGGGGTATTAGAGACACAGATCTCTTCAACCTGGCTCTGTTGACAAAATTCTTTGGAGAGCTTGTAAAGGTGTGGGATTGTGGTAGAAGATTATTGGGAAAAATACCTAAATAACTTAAACCTTGAAGAATGGATCGGAGCTGGTGCTCCAGAAAAGAAAAATGCCTCACAAGTATGGAGAAGTTTATGGAGAAGATTGGTATCGACTAAGCAATGACTTTGCAGCAATCTCAGATGGGAGGTTGCTAAGGGGCACAAAGTTGCAATCGGTTTCGATGCCATCAAGGGTATGGAAGGCTGCCATTTATTATCTGATCCAATAATCCAGTTTTTAAATGTAAGATTCCAAGTCTTAAAAATTTTGACTGATCTAGCACACTATAGTGTTTTAATTAATATAAGCCTTCAATAAGATGAAACACATAAGGGATCTGGAACAGCAGTCACTTTATTTAATTAATTACTACAAATAATACATGCCAGAATAATTAACATTAGAAACCCTCACCAATGGCATTCAAGGCTGCTCATCAAACGATGTTGAAGCAGAATTATAGACCCTGGATGGATCCACCAGACAAATTACTCCAACGGGGTTTTCGTTGCTTGGATCAAATTAGCACTCGCCTTGTCAAGTTCTCAATAAAGGCAAAATAGATAAATAACTCAGGATGATCTCAATGCCTAGCTCCTATCCCTTTTAAAGGCTTGATGGACTCTCTAAAAGCTTTATTTTATTATTTTCCCTCGAAAAACGAAGGGAAACACTGTGCGTAGATATCATGGGTAAATACCATGGGTAGATTCAGTGTATTTTGACCATATCTAGAAAATGGAATATTACAAATCCTCCCGCCCAAAGATTGCTTGCCCTCAAGCAATTCATTGCTGTCAACAACGGAAGCATCTGGACATTAATACCAGGACCCCCTACAAAACATTGTGTTATTCTATGCCTCCATGCTAAATGATCCTGAATGGATCCTCCGATACCTGGATCCCAAACAATCCTCCGATCAATCCTTCCCTCGATAGATTCACCTACATCCCAAACAATCCTCCAGCCAATCCTGCCCCCAATGGATTCTCCTAGATCCCAATGCCACCTAAGTTCTAGGACCTATGGGTTATGATACCATCTCAACCCTCCACCATTGCCCATGTCAAAGGGCCCAAGCTGCAATATGCCCTTGGTTGTGAGTATCCTCCTAGGAATCAACCCATCAAGAGAGTACCAACTCATAATCTCTTGCCAATCCATGCCTTGGGAAGGATGAATACCTGCAAATTTACTATGTTGATGTTGCTCGATGCTCAACTCATGTTGTTCCACTCAGTCACCCAAAATAATGAATTTCGAGAACTCTACCCCCCTCTTCCATAAAGGTGGGTTGGTAGTGTTGCAAGCCTTATCTATGTACTCATGTAAAGGGCTGCTCTGGAACTCCCAACTGTACTCCTGTTACTGCCTTGTGAGGGAGTTGAGTCATTCCTCAACATTAGACAACTTGGTCGTTGATTCAGCACATACCCCTATGAGCTCCTCATTTTTTCTATTTTCCTGTAAGACAATGTCTCGGACTATCCAAACTCTCTACTTCAACATCATAAGATCTGTCTTGAAATGCATTATCCTCTCCCGAAAGTCCTCTACTGGCAATTCTAGTGCCCTGTCGAATGTCTCTATATCTGTCTGCACCAGATGCCCCACGACCACAGCTTCATCTTGAACCTTTGGCTGACCCTCCAGAAGTGGCTCATCCTGCATACTATATTTGTCATGCTTCCCCACACGATCATGCTCATCATGTCAGTTTATTACTACTGGCTCCTCATTTGATTTTCCTTGAACATCTTCTTCCTAGCCTTCTCCACGTGTGGGGATAAGTTGTCCACCCTCTCTGGTTGTCCAACATGGATGTACTGGTGGACTGTTATCTACACCTAATGGCCCATACTCTTTATGGATGTTCTCCTGCATATCTATAGACTCAACTGCCACATCATCAGGAGGAATTACCTCTTTCCTTTAAGCATGTACTTTGTCAAGATGACTGATTATCATCGGCTTGTCTTGCAAGTTTCTTTGAAAAGCATGGTGTTGTTGCTCACCATATGTACTTGACTGCTTGGATCCTTCACAGGTTCTCTTGTGAAAATCGGTGAACCCAACTATGGATGAATCCCCATGATCTGCCTTTGTTGCCTCCTTCCTATCACTTGAGCATGAATGGTTAGGTGCCCATGGTTCCTTGTAGATAAAGCATAGTCCTCCCCTTCTTAGTTCGTTTTTGCTGCAGGTTTTACTATCTTTGTTCTTGCTTCTTCCATCAATACTTTTAAGATCCTTCTTAGTCAACACATTTCTGAGCAATTTTATGTTTTGCATGACCAACTTCTCCACTAGATCATAGACGGGTCATGATACAATTAGTTCCTTCCTCCAAATGGTCAATAGTTTGGATCTCAGTATCCTGTAGATGTTATCATCTCTTTCTAGGAACAAGGACACAATCTTTTGCATGCTTGTTTTGACATGGTCTCGATGAGCTAATGTAATGATGGTGTAAAAGTTTTGGAACACCTGAAAGATTAAGTCATCACATTCCAGATTCAACATGAATGTGTCAAAGCTAAACTTTACCATGAGTTCTAAGATTCTGCGCCGCTTTTGAAAGGTAGGAAGCATGATGTTGTTCAACCCCTTAAGAGCTTCTACTATCAGCTGCAATATCTCCCTCCTGATATCATTATTGTAAGGTAGTAGTGGTGATGTTAAAGCCACAATCTTGCTGAGACAAGAAGCAACTGTGAGCCTGACCTCTTTACAAGGATGTTCCCAAAATTTAGGTTGTATTAATGCAAGCATAGATGGTTTGAGAGCCCAACTAAGTTTCTTACATTCTGGCTGCCTCATCCAAGACAAACATGCATCTAATTCCTCCAACTTACAAAGATCTATGACTAACTTCATTCGTTGTAGCTCAGATCCAAGTGTGAAGAGATTAGCCCCTCTTCCCCTGTCCGTCCTTCATTTCCGAAAGGTGTTTTTGCTACAGAATGACATGGACTCTTTTCAAGAAAAGCCTGCTATTCTGGTCTGAAGTGGTATCGCTGTAAAAAGACCTCATGTTTCTTCTATTTTATCTAGAATTTTGTCCGATACTTTATGTGCGTTTTCTAGGGAAAGTCCCATCTCCTTACATACCAAAGCAAGAAAACACTCTGTCAATCACGCCCTTCCAATTATTAAGTTCAGCTTCAAACAAATTTGGCCCAGTTTAGCTTCAAACAAATTTGGTCCCGAGATGCCAACAAAACCTGGTATGTTGACTCAAGTATCTCTGTTCCAGACTCAAAGAAATGCTCAGAAATTCATTTCCATGCTCAGAGCCAAACTCAGCCTCTAGGAGGATATGGAACTCGTGCTCCCTCTCACTGCTTACTTCAGCCACCATGCAGAAAGGATATATATATATATATACTCTTCTTTGATGCCCAAAGTGGCTCAGAATGAAGGTCAAAATCTGCTCAAGAAGCCATATGACTTGGCCCGCGAGAAAGGTAGTTCATCTTCCAATGACTGCAAAATTTAGGAATTAGTCTCTGCCATGTACCTACACTATGCTGGTTACAATTGCTATTACAGCTCTGCTCTAGGTAAGGCGAAATCTAATACGCTGCAGATGACACACAGGGCTTGGCCTTTGATAACATATTAGACTCCTGAGATACATGCTCAGTTCCTTTAAAGGGTAAATCAGTTACAGTACAGAAGACACGGCCCATCGAAACAACAATAATACAACCCAGTGATATATTGATTTTCTGAGATTGATCTAGCCGTATGTGGGCCTTCTGCAATAATTCGGTACTTGAGCTCACTGCTGGTATTCGTCCTTTGGACTATTGATGACCCCAAAATAGTGTCCCTCTCCTTTTATAACTCGGCTCTTTGACACCCTTGCTAGACACAAATAATTCGGCTCTCTCAGATCTGGGGATAATCGACCACGGTCAATACAACAATTTGGCCTCTTATTTCATTATCTTTGACCCTTAAGTCCACTGTTGTCGCACCCAGAATTCGACCTCTTTAATTGTGGGACATGGTCCCTGGTGAAGGAATAGAAGTCGACTAGTCTTTGAAGGAAAATTAATGACATAATTCCGATCCCGATAATTTTGGCCCTTGTGACTCTGCTAAAACACAATAGATTTGACCTTCGAATCACTGTTGCATGCTCAAATTAATTCAACTCTCTCCCACATATATATAGTCGGCCTCTTGTTTCTGGAAAATCCCTTGGAACTTTGGCAACTGCGACTCCCAAATGGACGTTGCACGACTGCTGGGCTCACTCTATACGAACAATCTCAAACCGCTGACGTCATGACTGATTCCTGGTGTTCTTCAGGGGCTCTGCACCCTACGGTACTTTGGTTAGCACTAGTGGGTTCAACCACGGAACGTCCCTTTGTGCTCTGTGCTAATTCTGCTTTCGATTGGGATGAAAGTGGGTCTAATCGACTTAAGGAGAATCGATGGTATGCTCTCCAATCAGACCACTGTTGTTATAATCTTTGGTGTTCCCGGTCCCCGTCTTTTCTGTCATAATTCTAAGTTGATACTGCTGTATCTTTGACTTCTGCCAGGCGTTGTTGCAATACAAGAACCCGATTCTGTTGTTGTTAAAGAACACTTCCACGCTTCACCTGAAGAGGCCTCTCGGCCTCATTTCAAATGCAAGCCATCGTGGGGGTCCCTCTCGGCCTTTTTGAGGTCTAGGTGGCGTCACATGAAGCCTACAGCCTTAGAAGCTCTGTTATGTGAGGCCACGGTCGTACTGCTCCTGCTGTGTGTGGGCAATTATAGATCGGCGGGCTCGGTTGGAATAGCGGCCTAGACCAATATATCGTTGCCCCCTCCCAAGCCACAGAGCTGAGGCGGCGGTAACCCTGGACAGTTAATGGCGTAAACGAGTGTCACAGTTGTGGCCTACAGCTTTTAAACAATTACGAGTGGCCACAAATATGAAATAAGCTCCACGTTTGAGACGAATAATAAATCTTTATCTCTTGGACTAAAAATAAGCTTGATCTCTGTTAGGGGCAATAGATCTCAGCCCGTGATAAATAGATCTGTCCCGTAAGCCTGCAAAAATCTTAATTGTTAAGCTATCTGATAGATATGGCAATTTAATCTTCAATAATAAGTTATTTGATAGATATGGCAATTTTTCTGCATATATCAATTAGGGTGGATGTGAATAACCCATTGAAATTGATAGGTTACTAGCTAGAATGATAATGGAAGATAACTGAAAAATTAGTTTTTAAATTATTTTCCAATAAATTTTCAAGTTGGCAAGGAAACTAGCTCTGATAACTCTGATACCACTGTAAGATCCTAAATCTTTAAAATTTTTGACTGATCTAACACACTCTAATGTTTTAATTAATATAAGCCTTCAACAAGAACCAGAACATATAAGGGATCTGGAATTGCAGCCACTTTATTTAATTAATTACTACAAATACATGTCAGAATAATTAACTCATCAATGACATTCAAGACTGTTCAGCGAACGACACTGAAGCACAATCATAGACCCTGGATGGATCCACAAGACAAATTACTCCTACGGGATTTTTGTCCCTGGGATCAAACTAGAACTGCCCTTGCCAAGTTCTCAACAAAGACAAAATAGATAAATAACCCAGGATGATCTCAATGCCTAGCTCCTATCCCCTTTTATAGGCTTGATGGACTCTTTAGAAGCTTTATTTTATTATTTTCCCTCAAAAAACAAAGGGGGATACTGTGGGCAGATACCATGGGTAGATTCCGTCTATTTTGACCATATCCAGAAAACGGAATATTACATTAAGTCATACATGTTTACAATACATGAATCAGCTTTCCTGCCAGCGTGCCACCTTGCTCTCAGTGCCTAGATGACCGCATGCTAATGATTTGGGGTTGTCAGTGGCCCATGAGGCAGAGTGGGAATGATTTAGGCATAAACTATCCAATGTAGGGATAAAGTTGTCTCAAGAGGAAGATGTTCTTACCTGAGGTGGGTGTGTGATAGATGGGCAAATATCAACAAAGGAAACCTATAATTACATCTCTTAGGGACAGAGGCTCCCTATTGGTGGTTTTCAGGTGATAAAAATGTGGAAATGGGAGGTTCCCCTTAAGCTTAAATTTTTCATGTGGCTGGTACTCCACAGTAAGTTCTTACTTGGGAGAATCTCTCAAAAATAGGTTTGGAGGGCCTATTATGTGTTCATTATGTGGTGGAGGAACTAAAACAATAATTCACCTCTTCTTTCAATGCCCATTTGTTGTATCTACTTGGCAGGAGATATTAAGTTTCTTCAAGATACAGTTTGTTCGGGACAACTCCTCATTAGATGCATGTCTTTCTCCATGGATGATGGTTCTTAAAGAATATTGTACTCTCCCTTTCAACGTTTGTCGGGGGATTTGGAGGTGCCAAAATGCACAAATATTTGACTAATCCCCTCCAAATGTGAGGCAAACTGGGCTGAAGATATTGGCCTTCTATATGGAGATGCCCTCCTAGGATGCCAAAGCTACAGACTCAAGAGAAAACATATTTACAAAGAAATTAGATCTTCAAAGCCGATAGGTTTCTTCAGTGGAGCTTCCTCTGAAGGGGAATGCGGATGCGGTCCCTACATTGTTCTGGAGCTGGGTCAATCCTATCGTTTTAGTTGGTCGGGGAGGGAGGTTGGGATTGAACCAATAGCAGAGTCGAAATGCTTGCACTGTGGGGTGTCTTACAATGTGCTAGTTGGATGGAAATTGAAGAGATCATTATCGCAAGGGATTCTAAAACTGGGATTGAATGGGCTCAAGGTCTCTCTAAATTTGAAGCTCCCACTCTCTTCCACTAGATGATCCAAAATCAGATTTGATAGCTTTATTTAGTCCCATTTCCTTCACCCACATTTATCAGGAGCAAAACATTTGAGGCCGACCTCCTCTCTATAAGAGGTCGTTTGGCACGCCTGAGTTTCATAAGTTACTAGGCTCTTGTTCACGGTACGCCCTGTTGCTTCCGCAGTTTCATGTTACAGGAGCAGGGGCGGCCCTTACTTCTCCATATTGGCTTTCTTTTATTTCAGTTTTTCCCAGGGAGATTGAAGCATATGTTAACAGGTTTTGGTAGTTACATAGTCTATGTCCTAGGAGTAAGATTTGTTGCTCCCCTTGTATGGTTAGTCTTGGTTTTTGGCGCAGACATCTGTGCATTTTTGTGATCTTAGTTTTCTTTTTGACAGGATATGTTAAATGTCAGAGCATTTTCCTTTCTGTTGAAAATCTTCTGAATTTAGCTACAATGTATTTTTTTTTTGTTTATAGCGTCTTCGAATGATTTCTATTAGTATAAAAACAAATTACATAGAGCACATACAGTTTTCAACATTACAAAAATACAACCCTCCTTAGTATCCTCCTTTTGTTTCAAGTAATGAAAGCAAGGGTATTTTTTTTCTTTTGAAAAAAAAAAAGTTGAGGTCTATCATTGTCACTTCAACATAAACACATCACTAGACTAAAATCAAAATTGTGGCTAATTACCCTAATAGGCGTACCTATTTCAACCGCTGGATGTCGGCTTCCACATTTTTTTTATATGAATGGACACACAAGATTAAATGTTAGTCGAATATTCTTAGTCGTATAACTTGATTGATGACTATAGTTTAATAGAGGGTTGTCAAAGGGTTGTGTCTTGCCAGTTGCAATGTGTAAAAATTATAAAAAATAATTTTTAATTTGTAAGCCCATATCTGAAGCGTTACAATATGTATTTGATCCTGGCCTTATTTGACAGGTGGGATCATGCTGTAGCATTGTTTCAAGGGTTGCACGATTGTGGGTAGGAGTTCGATGTGAATGGACCTTGAGGAGGTGACTGCGGCGACCACTGCGGCGAGAGCACGTTTTCATGGCGACCAACCAGCGTCTTCCCTCCGTTCATCCCTCCCCGGGACAGCTGTTACATGCTCCATCGCTGGTGTCCCTTACTCAACAACCTGTTTGATGCCCAGGTTTGCCATCTGTCCTTTTTACTAGTCCAACTCTCGTCCCAAGCTTTCTCCATTTATACACAGAGCCTCACCGGTGAACCGTTTCGGGTGTTTTCGCCTGTCGACCTCTTGACGGTCGACTCTCCTCCGTTACTCACTCCACCTGTTAACTCCTATCTACATTTGCTGCTCTCTTTATGGCTGTCGCTCTCGCTCACAGTGGTCGACTACGCAATATCAGGTCTGTCTCACGCTCTCTATCCATCCTGTTTTCGTTATCTTTTCTTCTTTTCCTACACACATTACTATAAAAAATCTTCCTGTTTTTGCCTATTCTCTGGTTTATAGTCATAGCCATAGCTTCGTTGTCTTTTTCCTGATATCGCTGTGATTCGGCTTCTAGTCTATACCTAGTTGCCTCTATTTCAGGTTATATATTTTATGATAGCTCTGTTACTTGACCATGGATTTTTTTCAGATGCTTAAAGCGCACTTCTCTATATATAAACCATGCAAAGATGTCAGGTTTAAGCTTGGCAAATGGTGGTGCATTTTTCAGTTATACTGTTGTTGTTTCTCTTGCTGCGTCCCCCCTGCTCTCTAGTCTGCCATCTTTGTCACCTTCTTGCTGCTCCAGTTGCCGGAATTGCCGCCGTGATTTTCCAAAATCCGTCACCGTGGTTTTTTCAAAATTCCGCTTTGGGATTGTACCTTCGAATCTCTTCGTGTTATCTGCCCATGCATTTACTATTTTCATCTGGTCTTCTCATCCATTTCGGTCGATTGGCAGCCTGCTGACATCTCGTTTCCCTTCTTTTCTTCCATCCCGAGGCTGTTTTTCTGCTATATCTTGCCCCTGACACTTTCTCCGGCTATCCTTTCTTTCTCGACCCTTCCTTTATCTGCTCTGTCAGAATCGGGGTCTTTTCCGCTTTTAAGTTTCTTTCTCCAGGTAATATATGCTCTATCCCCCATCTGCATTATTCTGCTGTTCCATATCTTGTAAATCCCCAGGCGGGATTTTTGACTGCGATTGGCGCATATGGAGGGCGGCTCTGACTCAGCCGCCACTGAGGCCCTTATTAATGCCACTTTAGATGCGGAACAGGCCTGGCTGACTGGCTCAACTGGTGCTGACTGGCAGGGCACTCTGTATGATGTGGCTATCAAACCGTCCTGTCGGCCTCCTGTTTCTCCCCCCCTATCCATCGGGGTGATGCAGACCATCCACATCCTCAGCGTCCACACCACAACAAATCTTACAAGCCCGTCCGGACAACCACCCCACCTTCGGCTCTTAAACTGGACTCCGTTCATCTCTCCGAACGCATTGACAGCCTCCAACAACTTGCTCTCATCGGGCATTGGCACTTTCCTATTATGAATGATTCTGATATGCGTCAGTGGCTTGCATCCCACTGGAAACCTGTCATCGAGTATACCCCTGTCATCTCTAATCTGATGAAAGGATGGTATTGTTTTCATTTCCTTGCTGTTGGAGACGAAGAAGCCATTTTAAAGAGACCTTGGGTTTTCAAGCGCAGCTTTCTTGCCCTATACGGGTGGTATCTTGGGTTTGACCCTTTAAGTAACACACCGTCCAACAATCTCATTTGGGTGAAGCTGCCAAACCTTCCCCTCGAATTCTGGTCGAAGGAAACACTTGAGGAGATCGGGAACGCGATTGGACGTTTCGTCTATGTGGACCCCTGGTGCATTGGTGAGAAGGATAAGAGAATCTCTTGGATTCTCATTGAGAAATCCTATCGGGGTGGATATCCCAAATTCCTTGAAATTGACTGGCGGAACCTTCATATTCAACAGCGCCTGGATTATTGGAGAATCCCTTTTCGCTGTGCTGCCTGCCACAAAACTGGACACTTGATAAAATGTTGCCCCCGCCTCAAGCTCTCCCGCCCCCGCCTCTCTCGTCACCGAACTGGATACCCCACCTCTTCTGATTTCTCCTCCTCCCGTGAACCTCCAAACTCCCATATACCTGCGGCTTCTCCCGACCCTCCTATCTTCCCCACATCTGGTGAACCCCTCTCCCATCCCGCTCCTTCTCACCCTGTTTCCCCTGCTCCCCCTTGCCCCCCTATCCCGGAACTCGTCGACCCCGCTGCTGTCCCATCCCCCATCCCCCTATCTATCAAAGACTTCTCCTTCGATACATCTCCCATCCCTATTTCCTCCTCCACCCCCTCCCCCAACAAGACACTTCTTTCTCAAATCAAGGGAAAGGGTCTCTGCACATCCGTCACTCCTGTTAATTCTCCCACGTCTTCCCCCATTAACCAACTTGACAGCGACCTTGACATCTTCCTATCCTGTAAATCCCTCGAACTTGAACCCCTCACCATCCACAAACCTCCGGCTCCTGGATTACCTTTCATTAGCTCGGATTCGGCTAAGAATATCACTGTCAGGAAGAAAACTCGTAGCGGCAGCAGGCATTTCAGGGGCCGAACCACGGTCACAGAACACGGTGTCCGGAATCTCTCTCTCATAGATGTTCCCATTCATGACCTTTCGGTCTCACAGCGCCTTAGAGCAAATGTGGCTGGCGAGCCCTCAAAATGAATTTCATCATTTCACTGAACATCCGGGGCCTCGGCGTTGACCCCAAATTTTTAACACTCAGGGATTTCTTCCGCTCCTCTCGTCCGAGTATCATCCTCATTCAGGAAACTATGCGCAATTGTGAGGCTTCCCTCACATACTTCAGGAAACTTCTTCCATCCTGGTACATGGTGGCCACAGATGCAGACGGGATTTCCGGCGGTCTTGCGACTCTCTGGGACCCATCCCGTGTCAAAGCGAAAGCATACAAGTGCTTTGCTGGAATTTTCATTTCAGCCACTGTCAGAGGCATCAGCATCCCTCTGAATATTCTTAATATATATGCGCCCTATAAAAATAGGACCCCTTTCTGGTCAAATTTTTTTTCCTCTGCTATCTTTGATATTGAACCCCTGATTATCGCTGGTGACTTTAATCTTACCCTAAATTCTAATGAATTCTGGGGTCATTGTAGGCATCCCAACACTCTTGCAGAATCCTTCAAGATTGACCTTCTTAATCGTAACTTTATTGACATTGCTCCTGGCGAGATGCGGCCGACGTGGACAAATGGGAGGACTGCCCAGGCCTACATCGCCAAACGGATTGACAGGGTTTTGGTTCACGTCAGTGTTATCGACATTCTAGGCATGCCAAGTCTTTCGGTCGAAAATATACTGGTCTCCGATCACCGCCCCATCATCCTCTCTTGGCTGGACAGTGCCGCCAAAAAGGGTTATCCCTTTAAATTCAACTGCACACATCTGCTTGACCCCGCCTTCAACGAGCTCATCTCAAACTCATGGGAACAGGTTTCTTCTTCTCAACCTCTTTTGCCCCCCCGTTCTTTTCGTGAGAAGCTACAGGCGTTAAAAAAAATCGTCAAAGCTTGGGAAGTGGCGCAAAAGGAAAAGGATAAGGCGGATCTCCTCCATATCCAACAGGAGATCGACCACATCATACAGGCGACTACTACCACTCCCCTCTCTTTCGACATGAAAATCCGCATCCATTCTCTCGAGGGGAAAAGATCTGATATTCTCAAGAAGCTGGAGGCCACCTAGCGGCTTAAAAGTAGGGCAACATGGCTGCGCGAGGGAGATAAAAATACAAAATTTTTTCACAAGTACGCCAACTCGCGAAGAAACAAGAATGCCATCCGGAAGATCAAGAATGCCAACGGTGACACCTTTGTCTCCCAACTAGACATTTCCAGGGAAGCAGTATCCTATTTCAAGCAACAATTCTCGCGGAGACCAAATGTTGCTTTTCAGGACCTCTTATGGGGTATTGACTCGGCCCCCACTATGTTCGACGAACAGGCAAATGAGGTTTTATACAAATCAGTCACTGAAGAGGAGCTTCTTCGAATAATGAAGTCCTTCCAAAAGGACAAGTGCCCAGGACCCGATGGCTGGACCATCGAATTTTTTATCCACTTCTTCGATATATTCAAGATGGATATCCTCTCCATGGTCGAGGCTTCCAGAACTACTGGCTCCATTCATCCGCACACCTCCTCGACACTGATTGCTCTTATCCAAAAGAATGTTGATCCTGGAACTTTTAAGGACTATCGTCCGATTTCCCTGTGCAACATTTACTTCAAGATCATCACTAAGATCATAGCTGAACGGATCAAAGGATATCTGGCCTCCTCCTTGTCTCAAGATCAATACGCTTTCCTCCATGGCAGTAACATCCTCGACGCTGTGGCCAACACACAGGAATTCCTTTTCTCTCTCCATGCCCGTCACCAGGCTGCGGCAATCATGAAAATTGACCTTCATAAGGCTTTTGACTGCATTGACTGGGGTTTTATGGAATGCTTGCTGGCTAAGATTGGCTTGCGGCCTCACAACATCAAATGGATCTTGGTATGTTTTACAAATGTCCATTATGTTGTTATTGTCAACGACCTCCCTACACACTTCTTCCAGGCTCAAAGAGGACTGCGACAGGGCTGCCCGCTGTCACCTCTTCTGTTCATCCTCGTCATGAATACTCTGAGCCTACACATCAACAAAGCTGTGGCTGAGGGGAAAATTAAGGCGGTTAAAATATGCAAACATGTATATATCTCTCACAACCTCTTTGTCGACGATGTTCTTTTGTTCGCTATGCTCTGTCGATCTTCATGGATCTGCTTCAAGGATATTTTGGACCGTTTCAACAATGCTACTGGGCTCTTCATCAACAAATCTAAGTCTATGTTATACCACAACGATGTGGGCTTGGATACAGTGGTATGGATCTCCCAGCTCTTCGGCATCGATTCGGCCCCTCTCTCCCAGGGTCTCAAATATCTCGGTTTCCACCTTAAGCCCACCGGTTACTCCAAGCTCAACTGGATATGGCTGACTGAGAGATTTTATAACCGCATATCTACTTGGGAATTCTGATATCTCTCTCTGGTGGGCAGGGTCACACTCTCCCAAGCTGTTCTGCTTCAGATGGCGGTGTACTGGGCACACCTCTTTCATCTCCCGATCAGCATCATCAAACAGTTGACCTCAATCACAACCAATTTTATCTGGGGTGGTAGCAAATATCGGTCAAAGATCCACTTGACTAAAATGCACAGGATCACCGTGCCGAAACATCTGGGCGGATGGGGTCTGAAAGACCTGCGCACCTTTGGCAGGTCTCTTACTTGCAAAACTCTCCACAGAGGTATTTTTGGCACCGGGCCATGGAGTATTACAATCTAACAAAAATATATGAAGGGTTGAGGTCTGGAATTCTGGTTTCGCAGGGGCACCATTGGCATTCATAGAGGCTCCGCCATCTGGCTCAGCCTTAAATCTATTGAAAAATACTTCCTTTCTAAGCTCAGATGGCATCTACACTCCCAAACACAAGTGCTCTTTGGCATCGACCTGATTGCCTGCAAACAAAGCATCTTCCTTCCTGAATTTGTTATTGCCGCCATGCACCACTTGAGAATTTTTACTTGGGACAAAGTCATACTGGACTGGGTGGGCCCCTCCCCCACTTGGAAGTCTGCGGAACAGATCGGTCTGCCGGCTCCTCTTTCCCCTATTTGGTCACAAGTGTGCTAGTCATTGTAGGCTTCTGGAATTTTGCGCAGCGGTTCATCCGACCACCTACACTAGTTCTCTACCAACACCTCAGCCCCCATCAGCGTCAAAGATATATACACAGAACTCATCTCTACACTGGCCCCGGTTTCTGCTCCAATCTTCCCCACAGTTTTATGGAAAACTGGATGCCCGCCAAGGATGATCTATTTTGCATGGCTTCTTTTCAACAACAAGAACCTGACGTGGGACAACCTGAGAAAACGGTCATGGCATGGCCCCAGCAGATGCTCCATATGCGAGTCAGATGAAGAGACAAATTTCCATATTTTCTTTTATTGCGGCCCCACTCAGGACATCTGGTACGAACTTGCACATTTTTACAATTTTTCTCACGTTGTCTTCGACACTGTGCAGACTGCTTTCCTCTGGTGGTCTTCTCAATGTGAAAATCGCCGCCCACTCCTCATTATCACAATCTGGTTTATATGGCGTTGGCGAAATCATAGGATCTTTGACTCCTTAAATGCCCCTCTCAACTCCATTCTGCCCTCCATATGCTCTCTATACGAATACAACACAAGTAACAGGGCATAGATCCAATGTGGTTTTTTGTCTCCTTTTAACGGACAGCCTTCTGCTCTCCTACATGCTAGTCTTTATGTTTTTCCATATACCTGTCTTCTCCAGGACCATTTGCTCATTTTCCATATATGTTTTGACACTCTATGCTCACACAGAACATTTTATGATCGGCTCCTTTGAGGCATATGCTTTCTGTAATTATTTGACCTTTATATTGCCTTAATATAAATATGCAGCTTTTTCTTCTGAAAAAGGGTTGCACGATTGTATAGGAAAGCAGACTAAACGATCTCTGAGCCATCGGTTACTACTCAATTAACGATTGCTTGACTGGTTATACGCAGAAGAGGTGGAGACTTTTATATCTGTTTTCTTAGATTTTGTCCCTCTCGTTTCCAAATCTCAATGGAAATGGTCATAGTTTGCTGAAAATAATCGTCCTTCAATGGTAGGTGATGCAAAAAATTTGATCGAAGTTGAGATGTTTGTTTTGTCTTTGTCCGATTGTGTATTATTTCTTCCTATTTTCTCGATTAAGGGCTTTAACATTTTTTCTTTTCATTCATGAAATTTATGGAGATAATATACACATATGACACAACTAGATTTTCTTTGGGAGTTTTAGAAGCGATTTATTCGATCCAGTGTGTAGCGTGGCTAAGGTTTAGCCTTACAGTGAAGTGAAGTCTTTCCGTCCTTACTCTTTTTTATGAAGTGACTCTTCTGTGTTTAGACCGTTAGCATTTTGGTCCTTACTCTTTAAATGAAGTGACTCTTCTGTGCTGAGACCCGTTATGTGCTGAGACAAATAAATGTTCTACCTACCTCAAATTGCATTTAAGTTTAATATTTAGATTTTATAATTACCTAAGTTTTAATATTAGGGTTTACCTTACATCTAATAATTGTCAGGTTTATATATGTCTCTCCGAGTATATCAACCACATTTAATAATGTAGTTGTGTTAGTAAATAAGTTCATAGGAATCTTGAGATAAGTAAAAATCGAAAAAACTTGGTAAGAAATTATTGCATTGTACTCAAATTAATCATCAACATATAGAGATTCCTACCTAACGAAAAATCACCATTGTCTTTAAGAAAAAAAGTTAACAACAAAGAAATGATTATATTTGAGAAATAATGTTATGCAACCAACTCACAAAATCGAAGAAAGAGATAGATCAACGACTTCAAAAGTAGTCTCTTCGAGGGGGAAAGCTCCTTTACATTACATAAAATGAACAATTCTTGGATGATACAAATGACAAGACCTCATTTCTATATATAGGAGTCTAAGGGGTCACAATATAATCAGAGCCGACATAATAATAATAATGTAAGGGCACAACAATAACAATAGTGGGCTTCTATGGAGCACAATAATAACAATATGAGGACAACATGGGCACAACAATAATAATAAGGGGTACACTGACAGTAATAATAAGGGAAAACACTAGTATTATAGAGACCTAACATGCCCTTCTCCTTCAAAAAAGTGTTGTCCTCAACACTTGAGTAGTTCTAGATGCTTCTGTATAAAATTCTCATCCTCCCATATGGAATCTTCAGCAGGGAAGTTCTTCCACTTTACGAGATACTCTGAAATTGATCGATTTCATAGCTATCGAGTTCTTGTTTATGTGACTGCTTCAGGTTCCAATATGATGTTTCCTTCCTCGTCAAGTTCTGACAATATTGTTTGAATTGGGAGTTTGTCACCTATAACCTTCTTTAAGCATGAAACATGGAAAACTGGGTGCACTCGAGAAGATGCAAGAAGTTCCAATTTGTATGCCATAGTACCAATCTTTCGCCACACCTTTTACAAACCATAATACTTTGGTGATAATTTATTATCCTTCTTAGCTTGCTTGAGGGACATTTGTTTGTATGGTTGTAGTCATAGAAATGCCTAGTCAGCGATATCAAAACTTCTTTCACTACAATGTTGATCTACATGTTGTTTCATTCTATTCTGCGTCAAAGTAAGGTTATCCTTTAAGAGTTAGAAAACTTTTTGTTGATGCTCGATGTGACCTTCCACTGCTTGAACCTTAGAATTTTCTCTTAAATATGATGTGATGGATGGTGGATGATATCCATAAAGTGCCATAAATGGGGTCATTTTTGCTACATTATGGAAGGAAGTGTTATACCATCATTGAACCAGAGGCAACCATTTGACCCATTGTGTATGTTTATCAGATACAAGCAACGAAGATATCCTTCCAAACATTTGTTCACTATCTCAATTTGCCCATAAGATTGAGGATGATAAGATGAGCTATGAGCTAATTGAGTATCCAGACAAGAAAATAATTCCGTCCAAAAATTTCCAGTGAAAAATGGGATCTCTTTTGCTTACGATAACCTTTGGGTTTCCATGTAGCTTTTGAATTGTTTCCATAAATGCAATAGCAATTATATTGGCTTTAAATGGATGAGATAATGCACAAAAGTGTGCATACTTGGTAAGGTTATCAACTACCACCATGATGACACTCTTTCCTTCGGACTTGGGTAAACCTATGATAAAATCCATTGAAATCTCCTCCCAACGTTGAATTGGAATGGATAAAAGTTGTAATAGACCTGGGGTCTTAATTGTCTCAACTGTATTTTGTTGGCAAACCAAACATTCCGCCACAAACTTTTGAATATCAGATTTAAGGTCATCCCAAAAAAATTCCTTCTTAACCTTGTGGTAAGTTTTTAAAAATCCTGAATGCCCTCCTAAGGAAGAGGTGTGCAATTCCAGAAGAATATTTTGTTTGAGTTGGGAATTCTTACAGAGGTATAAGCAATCTTTGTACCATAACAAATCATTTGTCCAACTAAATGTATCAGATGTATTGGGATCTTGTTGCAACTTTTGAATTAGTGCCCACACTTCTTCGTCATTCTTCCATTCATCCCTTGTTTTTTTAATCCAATTTGGTTGGATAATAGAAATGGAAAAAAACAATGCTTCCACATCCTCATCCTTTCTTGAGAGTGCATCTGCAACAACATTTTTCTTCCCTTTTTTGTAGATGATTTCAAAGTCATAACCCAAAATCTTTGTGACCCATTGTTGCCGCTCTTCTGAAGATAATCTTTGCTCTAAAAAGTATTTAAGACTATCATGATCTATTTTTACCTTGAAGTGTCTTCCCATTAGGTAAGGTCACCATTTCTTAAGTGCATGTAGTATTGCAAACATTTCCTTCTCATAAATAGCTTTGTGTAAATATTTTCCTTTGATTGGACGACTTTCGAAAGCAATGGGTATTTCTTCTTGCATTAAAACAACACCAATTCCATTTCCTGAGGCATTACATTCCACAATAAAGGTTTTTGTGAAGTCTAACGTAGCTAAGGCTGGTGCGTGGCACATTGCCTCTTTAAGATGTTCAAAGGCCTTCGTTGCTTCTGAAGTCCAAGAAAATGCATCTTTCTTCAATAATGTTGTTAGAGGTGCTGCTATTCTCCCATAATTCTTAAAAAACTTGCGATAATACCCTGTCAACCCGAGAAATCCTCGCAGATGCTTTATGGATGTGGGAATTTTCCATTCCTTAATTGCTTTAATTTCATTAGGGTCTACCTTAACGTCTTCATGAGATACAATATGACCCAAATATTCCACCTCTTGTACTCCAAAGAAACATTTGGAGGTTTTTGCATATAATTATTTCTCCTCCAATAGTTTGAGCATTCTGTCAACATATTGAACATGATCCTTCCAAGACTTGATGTAGATTAGTATATCATCAAAAAATACTAACACGAATTTTCTAAGGAAGGGTTTGAAAATGGAATTCATCAAACCTTGAAATGTAGAAGGTGCATTGATAAGGCCAAAAGGAATGACCAAAAATTCATAATGACCCTCATGAGTTCTAAATGTTGTTTTCGGAATGTATTCAGTCTTCATTCTAATTTGATGATACCTTGAACGAAGATCCAACTTGGTGAAGTAAATTGCTCCATGCAATTCATCCAATAATTCATTAATGATAGGAATGGGAAATTTATCTTTAATAGTGAGCTTGTTGGGCTCCCTATAATCCGGACACATGTGCCATGATCCATCCTTCTTGCGCACCAATACTACTGGAGCAGAGAAAGAACTTTGACTAGGTTGAATTATACTAGCCTCTAGCATTTCTGCAACCATACGTTCAATTTCACTATTTTGGGCATAGGGATATCTGTAAGGCCTGATGTTTGGAGGAACACTTCCCGGAATCAAATGAATAGCATGATCATGATCATGAATAGGTGGGAGGCCTTTGGGAGTCTCAAATACCATGGAATGATTGTCCAAGGCGTTTTGGAGATCTGGTGAAATATATGATTCCAATGTGGGAACCTCTAGCGAACATAATTTTGAAATTACGCCTCATTGTTATTTCTTTAGAAGCTTTGTCACGCTATTAGAGCTAATTATCTTTATCGGTTTCCCTGCGATGCCCCTTAATTCAACTTCATTTCCTGTTGAAAAAAATTTCAAGAAAAGTTCTTGAAAATTAAAATCTATCGTACTCAAATATTGGACTCCTAGTACAACATCTGCACCACCCATTGGAATGGAAAGAATTTGACTATTCAACACATATTCTCTCATGAATAACTTGGTATTATGACACTTTCCAAAGCAATTTATGGTTCCTCCATTTGCAACCATCACTTGACACTCTGGTGCTGGATATAGGAAGAAATTCAATTCCTTGGCTATTTTACAATGAATAAAATTATGGGTACTGCCAAAATCAATCAACACTATTACCTTTTTCTTCTTGATATGTCCTTCTATCTTCATAATTTGAGGAGTGGTAATTCCGACCAATCCATTAAATGATATGGTCGGATTTGTTTCTTCTTTCTCTAGGGTCTGTTCCTGGTGCGTATCCTCTTATTTTAATGTTTCTTGTTCTTTTTCTTCCTCCTCTTCACAATCTATGTAAAATAATTTCTTCTCAGCACACTTATGACCTTTAGTGTATTTTCTATCACAGTTGTAACAAATCCCTTTTGCTCTTTTTTCTTCCAATTGTTGTGGTGTCAACCTTGTAGGCTGTAGAAGGCTAGGGGTAACAACACTTCCATCTTTATAGTTGTGAGTGGTAGGCTTCCTTGTTGCCATAATTTTGCTTTCAAGTTTTCTTGCCAACCTGAATGCCTTCTCCAATGAATCAGGTTCCCAAAGCCGAACCTCATGTTGGATGTTATCCTTTAAAGTCCCTATGAACACATCAATCATATGCTCCTCTGGAATATCTTTTAGCCATATATTCAATTTTTGGAAGTCCTCAACATGATCCACCATTGAACCGTTTTGTTTGAGATTTATCAATTGGCTAAAAATGTGTTTCTTTTTGTAACCTTATAACATGCTATCATTTCTTCCGTAAAAATTTCCCAAGTGACAATTTGTTTATGAAAGCAAAACCATTGATACCATACAAACTGATTGGGTTCCAAATATAAAGTTGCAATGCGTACCTTTTGTGTGTTTTGCACATTACGGAGATCGAAATATTACTCCATCTGTAGTATCCATGTTACAGGATCATTGCCATCAAACTTATTAATATCTATCTTTGGAACATGGTGGGTCTTCAATCCAACATTAGAGTCTATGAAATCATGACTAACATTTCTTTTGGTCTCATCATAAGTTTCCTTTTACTACCCTTTCACCATTAGTAAGCATTTCTTGTAGCAACTTTGTCAAATTTATCTTCAAATCTTCCATGTTGCCTTTAAGTTTTTCTTCTATACCATCCATCTTAGCTTCCATGCCATCCATCTTAGCTTCAGTTACTTTTTGTGAGAGAGAAATTTGTTGCACTTGGTCTCATAATTTTGATATATCATGTTGCATTTCTTCCTCTTCTTCATGTGTCATAGTAGAGATTTCAGGTTGCTTACTAGGTGTTTCCATTTTCTTTCTTCGGGTCATCAATGAATGATAACCATGCTTCACAATTCCCTTTGAATCACTTTAAACTACTTTCTCAAACAAAACTTATGCAAATTTAAAAACAAATTACACACCTTTTTTTTCCCACTTTGTATGAGACTGATCTTCAAACAATTGTAAATCTGTAATTTCGGATCTCAAAGTTCTGAATTTTCGGCCTATGATAATCCCTTGAGTCCTATTTCCAATCCCACATGTCTGATCGCAATTGGATTCTCCAAGAAAGTATTATGTCCAATCTCCCTTGATGACCTAATTATAGACTGGTTCAGTATAGATAACTTGTACGACATGCCACATGTCACTATTTCGACCTTCGTCTCTGAAAATGATATCCAACAAACTATAGTCCATCCTATTTCCTTCACTTTTTACAAAAATTTGAATCCGATGCCTAGAGAGAAAGTTATGTAGATTGTCCCACGGTGACCTGTGTGAGATCGAATTCAGGATCCTTGAAAAAACCCTAACTGCCTCAGTTCATATCTTCGAAAATATAGCGAGGCAAGATCTAAAATTTGGTCACGAGGTTCACCACAATTTCAGATCAAATGGGTTTTAATTTCGGCTTATGAAGCTTTGTAGAAAAAAAATTATAGCGAAAATTCCACGATGACCTATTTGAAGTAGCGAAACCCTACAATCCAAAGATCTGATACCAATTATTATGCAACCAGCTCACAAAATCAAAGAAAGGGATAGATCAACGACTTCAAAAGTATCCTCCTCGAGGGGAAAACCTCCTTTACATTACATAAAATGAACAATTCTTGGATAATACAAATGACAAGACCTCCTTTCTATATATAGGAGTCTAAGGGGTCACAATATAATTAGAGCCGGCATAACAATAATAATGTAAGGGCACAACAATAACAATAGTGGGCTTCTATGGGGCACAATAATAACAATATGGGGATAACATGGGAACAAAAATAATAATAAGGGGTACAATCACAGTAATAATAAGGGAATACACTAGTATTATAGGGACCTAACAAATAAAATAACCATATAATATGTACCCGTTTTCAGAATGCTCAAATTCCATGACAAGCATCAATATGAGTTGAAACTTGCTTCACTCGCAAAAATTATGTTCTCTTGAGACACCCCTATAATCAATGTTTCAAAAGATAAAAACAATATATAACAACGCCTAAAAGTAATAAATAATTGTATAAACCAAGTGCCTCCTAGATATAATTG
Organism: Pinus taeda; assembly: GCA_000404065.3. Classification (NCBI taxonomy): domain Eukaryota; kingdom Viridiplantae; phylum Streptophyta; class Pinopsida; order Pinales; family Pinaceae; genus Pinus; species Pinus taeda. The sequence goes on from APFE030298095.1 coordinate 189,726, forward strand.
TACCTAACATTTTCATTAGCATTTCTACATGGGTGTGTTCTTCATCACTCACCTCTTTAGAGTACCTCTAAAAAAAGAGTCCCAATGTTGTTTTAAAAGCATTTTTTTCTAAGTGAAGCTTTCATATGGCTCTAAATTTCATTTGGAGCATGTCTACATTTTAAATGCAACTATTTTTTTTTTATTTCTTTGATCAATTTCTATAAATAGAAAAATATGTTACAGTAAAATTCTTTCATACATCCAAAAGAGTGGCCTAGGAGATCATAAATGCGACCAGGGATAACTGAAGATACAAAAAAAACTAATAGTAGATAAAAATTAGCAAGATGGGACTACCCTGCATAAATATAGGAGAAATGGAAACTACAACAAAGACAACTGCAATCCTCCAGTTCCCCTAAGGCTCTCACTGAGCCATGCAACATGCCAAAAGATAACTCTAGTAGTACATATCAACAACCCAATGGAAATACTGAAAAAAACATCATAAGATTTCTTACAAAAAACAAGTTCTAACCCACAGTAAACACTAATATGGTGTGCATGGTGGACTTATTAGTCCAAAATTATAATTGGCGAAATAGGAGAAGAGTTTTCGTGAGAATAGGTTTGAGCTAGAGTGTTAATGACCATAGGCACCTCATGTTGCTCATTGGAGTCAGTCTCTAAATCATAGACTACAAAACCCTCCACTCGATTTAATATGACCACAATATCATCCAAGTTATACTTTATGTCTCTCAAGATTCTCTTGATCTCCTCCTAACCTGCAAACGACTTGTAGTTGTCTACCTGCTTATCTCGAATTATCATGCTTAATAGAGTTTCCAACTGACGATGCAAACTAATAGAATGGAGGAAGTGAAGTCTTCTCTTATGAAACTTCCCTGGATCAGGAACCCACTTGAGGCTACTTCCTCCAATCTCTGAATTAGAGAAATATTCACGTTCACCGAACTTGTTTGCCTCCAAGTGGAGAATTTCCTTTCTGACCTCTAAAGGAGCAGGCTCGAAAATATTGGCCACAGATTCCCATCTAAACAAACACCGGTGTTGCGAAGCGGTTGACCCAGGTGTGTCATCCCTAAGACTAGGAAGTATTTTCCAAGGAGCCATATAGGCATATGAACTATGAATAGAACAAGAAGAGACAACTCTAGAAAATTGAATGACAAATATGGACAAAGAAAAGAGAGGGTAGGACCTAGGACAATATGAACCAAAAAACCTGTAATAGAGGAAGAGATAGATTTATGTGGGCGGAAGAAGAAAATTAGGAGCCCATGACACTTCCAAGCTGATACCTACCCAGACTTCCTAAAACCCTAACTTTGTGTGAAATAAGAACTTAATGAATTATAGATGTTTGAAATATTGAAGTTCGAGCGAGGCCATATCCATTGTCAAAACCAAATGGAGAAGATACTAGGGTACCACACTCCACAAACCAACACTAGGCAACTGAACGATATCTCAGTTGGGTTCGATTTATAAGGTGTCGCAAAGGGTAATATTTCCACTAATTCGAATGGCAGACCATACCCTGAATTGTGTAAAAAGATAAAAAATAACATTGACACCTATGGAGAAAAACAAATGACCTGAATGAAAGCTGACTACCTTACAATTAATGACAATACAACCAAGTAATAACTAGACCTTTAAGAGACTAAAATGCAACCATACAATCATTGTATGAGGAGAGTACAATGAGAACAAACATTTGTTTAGTCCAACATAAATATCTCTTGTCCACCATGAACAAATTAACGATTGTGGATTTATACTAGCAGCAACCAAAACGCAGTGTTTTTTCCACCCTGGGTCCAGGACCATGCATATATAACATGGCGCAGAAGTGAGAGATCGGGATTATTGAGTGAGGTGAGGAGCAAGAGCACTCAACATGGTGAGCCAAGTGTAAAATCCAAACTAGTACCCTGCCATCCCAAAACAATTCAGCATGATAAGCTCATAAATGGACTTTCCCCATCTATTAGGGAATTCTCCGTCCACAACCAATCCACCATGAGAGGCATGATACATCTCAGGACAGGTAGGATGATTTTTTTTGCCAAAAACACTATCGTATACATAACCACATCCTCCCACCTGATCGCAGTTAAGTTGATTGGACTTGGGTAGGTGTAGCTTGGTTTGGGAATTGTGAGATTGCCACATGAGGGGCATGCTAGAGCCAAGTGTAGAGAAAGGATCTAACACTGAGGGTCACCACCCTATAAACCATACATAATACCTACATGTCAAGTGTAACTTATGTCGGTAAACTAACGTTGGGAAAGATCCTCATTTTGATTATGCCTCTTGTCGAGAATCGATGACTGTGAGAGCACCCCCATCAGGGAACTATACCTTCATATGAAATACAACCTAAATTAAACTTCGGATGCACTTATATTGAATGTAACTTTATTTAAACTTTCATATTTCTTATATATTTATGTATATATTTTTCTTATATATTTATTTATGAGTGGTTTATTTAAAAAAATAGGGATTTTAGATTTTTTTTTAAACAAAAGGCCTAGATTTAATAGTTTCAAAATATTTTTCATAGTATACAAGATCTATTTTTTATTTTCTAAATAATAAAAAATATGGATGGTTTAGATTTAATGGTTTCAAAATATTTTTGGTTAATGGATAAAATGAATGGTTCTCAAATAGTTTTTTAGTTTTTGACCTCCTCTCATGTCGTGTTGTTATAAATTCTCCGTGTTACAAATAACACATAAGTATTTTGATGGCTATCTGTGTTTATCGACGATTTAATTTATATGGCTATGCTAGTATATACGAGAAGTAGTGCCTTCCCCCAAGTGATGTTGGATGGAGTGGCTGGCCATTGTTATAATATTATAGTTATATAAACCTCTTTCATTTTTTTTCAAGCCATTTAATTTTTATTGTTGTGATAGTATATAAGAGAAGCAGTGCCTTCCTTCAGGTGATGCTCTTCAAAGTAGCTAGCCATTGTTATAGTATTATAGTTGAAATAAAAATCTCTTTTACTTTTTTTTTTATTATTTTATTTTTATATAAAAATTATATATATAAAATGATTAAATATTACAAAATTTTTAAAACTATACAAAAGTTACTCCTTAATAAAACAAAATTTTAAGGGGTGTCAGGAGGGGGAGGTGTCCTTTATGTTCTTGATGGACATTGGTAGTAGAATACTTATGGGGACTTGGAAGAGTGATCAATAATCTCGCAAAATCTCATGATTTCCTTCAAGGAATCTTGTTATCCAAAGCGAATCATATATCAACCCTCACTTGATAGGAGACTCTCTCCTCTTGGTACAACATTTTGTGAAGAATTATGATCCAAGAGACAAAGTAATGGGTCACCTTGTGAAAAGAATCAAGGTAACAATAAAAGGAGTGGTCGAAGTCTCCTTTTTTCATGTGCTTTGAGAACTCAATAAAATGGCAGACAAATGTGCCAATGAAGGTTGTCAACTAGAGATGGGAACCCTGTTGATCAATGAGTAGTCTAGGTAATATGCACAAATCCCTTGAAGAGGATTTTGAATCTTATATAAGTCAAAATGTATTTGCAGGAAGATGAATTGGATGCTTTGTGACAAAGAGATGAGGACTTGAAGAAGCACATTGAGGATTTCAAGACTCGACTGAGGAATATGGGAGACTGCAACTTAGCCTTTACAAGCTCCAACCCTCCAATGTCAGTTAAGTCCTCTGACTTAAACGAGTATGTTGTAACAACCCCTGGTTGATTTTCTATGTAAATAAAATAAGACCAAGGTCATGGGACACATATTCCAAAATGAATGTGGGGCAAAAACATAGTGATGTGTATCATTCATTATTAATTCATGGCTATGGAAATTGGCAGAGGAAAAGTGGAATTAGTTGGTATTTTATTTATGAAATAAAGGAAAATAGGAGAAAAGGAAGGTGAAGAGACACATATTTTCATGAGAGAGAAATTGAAGGAAAAATGAAGGAAAATGAAGAAAATAGAGGCCAAAATGATAAAAAGGCTTATGAGGATCAGTTGCTAGCTTTTGGCAGTTCAGTTTTAGAGCTCTCTTTTATTCTCTCATTCTCTCACACTCTTGCACACTTATAGTATTCTTGGAGCATTCTTGGAGCACTTCAACATATATTGGAATTGGAGTAAATCAAGGGAGAGAAGGAAAGTGCAAGGGAAAAAGTGGATCAATAGCTACAATTGGATATCTTTGTAGGTAACAAGTTGCATGTGTGATTTCCTTGCTTATTTATGGATGCACTATATATGCATGTGTTTTGTTGGTTATGTGTTGTCATTGACATGGATATTTTCCTAGATTGACAGTGATTTTAGCCTTGCTTTTCCATTTCCTGGATAGCCATGATGTTGTGGATTTTTCCACTTGATCGTTATCTGATTGGTGCTCATAATTCCTTATGGCTGTGGGCTGGAACAAACACTCTAGAAGCCCTGGAACATCTTAGGTTGAGATACTAGTCCTGTAGCCTAAGTTGGGATAAATGTTTTAGATCTCTTGGTGGGTTGAGTTACTAGTCCATGGATCCAGGTTAGACAAACGTTCTAGAGCCTTGGAAGGTTGTAGATTGAGTTATTAGTTCTTGGATCCCTAGACAACTTGGGTAGAGACCGATCTAGTTGATGTTAGTGATGTCCGACTATGGAGGTGGAATCACTGTGGTTGAGGGTTGAGGTGGGTGGCCTCTGGAAGCCTTGGTTTGGTTTTATTTTGGTTATTCCATTAGATCCCACATTCATGCTTGGAATATGGTGTGGAAGTGATTGGATGAAAGAGAGATTTGGTTCAACCCAATCTATGGTCTAGTGGTATGTGGAAGTCCATGACTTGGTTGCTATTTTCATATATTAATAAGAGTTATTCTTCTAATGTGATTCATGTATCCTTGTAGTGATTATATCGGTGATATTATGGTTGAGTTTCCATGGTTTCTATGTTTCTTATTTACTAGTTATATGTTGGTTATATCATGTGTACCTTCTGTGGATCTTGTTATGAGTTGCTTAGTTATTGATTGATTGATGAATGTATGTAATAATAAGTGTTGTCGCAGCTATGTGGAGAGGGCATAGAGTCTTCTTGGTGATTCTCATATGAATCTTAGACTCTTATGATCAGATATGCATTCATGACCTGTAGCTTACATGTTTTCCATGTGTTTGATGAAATGCTTAGTATGTTATGGGCAGTCTAGGTCAAGTTTCTGACTCAAGTTTCTATGTTTAGCATTGCCATTATGTCCTTTTGGATTTTGAGAAGTCTCATGCAATGGTCTAGAGGTTAACTTGGATATGTGGCTCAGATCTCGGGACCACACCCTCTGAACTGGGCAACTTGGGTCACAACCGCACTTAGGCAGTGTTGTGTGTGTGGTTGGAGACAATCAACTGCACCCAGGTCTTATCATGCATGAGGTTGGGTGTTAATTTGTGAGAAAAGGAACCCCATCCAACGGTTTGGTTACCTGGGGTTTTGGCCCCTGAGTGTCCTATAGCCCTGAGGAATGTTGTGAGTTTTCAGTTTGTGGTCAATATGCAAACCCCAATTCTTTAACTAGAACGGGGAGGTCAGGTCATGTCATAGTAACTTTTCGTCTCATGTTTTCCCTGTTAGGTAGGTGAAATTAGGTAAATGTGGGAGGGGGTGGTTACATCTTCCCAATGCATGGGTAGCCTTTTACCATCACATATTAAAGGATATATGGCATGTAAATTTTGTATGTTGGGAGGTCAGTTTTGTAAGGTTTTTACCTACAAGCTACCCTTTTTTAGAATAGTATATGAAGATATAGTGTAAAAATAGTCAGGAATGAACAATAAACAACACTGAAAGCGTAAGCATCGTATCTCCAAATATTATACTATCCCTTACACATAGTTTAACACAAAATTTTCAAAAAATATTAAAACAACTATAAAATCTAATTAATAATAATAATAATGCCCACGGGGCTTTGGATTGACGGTGAATGGGTGCGCTGTTAAGGCACTCCTTGCGATAGGTCACTGGTTCAAATCCCCCGTGGGTACTTAGGTTAGTCTTAATGTAGAAAAAAAAAATTAATAATAATAATAATAATTAAACTTAATAAAGTTGATATAAATAAAAAAGCATTAAAAAAAGTAATCATAGTAGTAGAGAAATAATATTGCACATTACAATTTCAAAAGATTTAAAAAATAAACATTAAACAGAAGAATAATATCAGAATCAAGTAATGTGTCACATAATGCTCCCTTTGGAAATATTGGAAAGCCCACTTTTTAGAGAGTATGGTAAACATATGAGCTGTCATATTCTATGGACGACTATTCTACGGTCAATCGACTATTCTATGAATGAGGAGCGGGAGAAGAGGGAGAAGGTTTTGTATTTCCGCAGTTTGTTCCCCCCCTTTGTGTTCTGCTCTGTTGGGTAAGAGGTAAGTAACTGGTGGAATTCAAATGCTATTTTTATATATATTTGATTAAGCCTAGAAGGAGGAGAAAACATAAACCAACACAAATAATGTACTCTACACAGTCACTATTTTCATCTCTAACTCATCCTTCCATTTCATCTTAGTCATTTCATTTCATTGCCTCCTTCCATCTCATGTTGTAACTGTTAGTTTTTGCTTCGGTTTTGAGTCAGTTCGATTATGGGTTTGGGTTTGGCCCTTTCAATTATGGGTTCATATTTTCAGGTTTGGAGAGCGGCAATGGAATTCAGGTTTAGGGTTTTATAAGTAGCCTCATCCCAAAATGGAAAACAATGGCAAGGAAATCTCAGATTTTGTGGAAACAAATCACTTAGGCCAAGTAAAAATTGCTTCAGAAAGAAAAACAGGGAAGTGGATTTGGGTAAATGCAAAACAATATTGGGGCATTTTAAAGCGCAACCTTGCTCATTTTAAATGGGAACAAAAGAGAAGAAGAAAATAGTCATAGAAAAAGAAAACAAATAAGAGCAACCAAAATAAAGAGGAGACAACCATTTACAGTCCCACATCTACACCTCTTACTTGGTCATCGGATTTCTATGTCCAGGAACTGATGAAGGCCAGGAAAGGCAAGAAATTTTGGAAGCCAAAGAATAGGGAAGGAATCACAAAATTTTAGAGATTACACTTGCAAATCGGTCTTTAATGGAAGGTAATAGGATCCTAAAAGAGAAAGTAACAATGCTACAAGAGGCTTTAGAGACAAGAAAATAAGGATGGGTAAACATGAAGACAACATGGCAGGCCATGAAAGAATGAATGACAACAAACAAGGAAGTGATAATTTCTAAAGCAACTCAGGTGGATACACAAATATCTTAGCAGCAAGTAGTCATTTCTGGAAAAGAAGGCAAAAGAGATCAAGAAGACAAACATTCCAAAAGAAATCAAAACCAGATTTGAGGACACTAATGGTTACATAAGGATGGAGGAAAAAGAATATGTAAGTTCTTGTAGAGCATAGGGAAAAGAACACAAAGACATAAAATATAGGGAAACAAACTTTATTATAAGAAGAATAAGTGACTATGGAAAGAATGAAAGCACTCTCAATTTGACAAGAGACTTTTTGAAAGAGAAATTACATTGGAGAGGGAAAATTTGTCAAGCAAGAAGGGTGGTAAAAATATGTGAAGAGAGGCCTCAAGCCATAAAAATAATGATGGCAAGTGTACAAGACAAACACTATCTCTTAAGAAAAAAGAAACTCTTGAAAGGCTCACACTTCTTCTTAAATGAAGATCTAACTAGCAAGCAACGAGAGGAGAGAAGAGAAGAAGTGGAGAAAATTAGAGTAGCAAGAAATGAAGGGAAAAGAGCATGGTTGTACAATGGTAAAGTAGTTATTGCAATGTTTGGGCCTCATGACAAAGAAGAGCGACAATTTGGCAATAAAGAAATAACAGTTAATTCTATAATAGGGAGGAAAACAACATGACCAATATGGATGAAAAGGGGTGAAGACTCAAATTTGAGTCTTCTATGCCAAGCTGCATAGCAATCAAATCCTATCTAGGTCTACCTAAGTCTAGTTTGTTGGAACTATAGAGGTTACCCTTGGAGGAGGGGACCTAGGAAAGGGCCTATTGTAGAAGGTAGATACATAATTTGTCTCACAAAAACTCATGAACATGATGGTTGTAAAACTCCTATGTTTGATGGTTATTTGAAATTAGCAGTTTGGAACGAAGCAACAGAAAATGGCAAAGGGTATGGAGGAATACTGGTTTTAGTGAAAGAAAAAGAAGGTCTTCACATACAATTTTTGAAAGAAGATAATAAACAATATTTATGGTTCAAAATAACACAGAATGAGAACCACATAAGAATTGCAACATGTTATTTTGCACCTCAAGTCTCAAAAACTTACAAAAATAAGGGGCTAGATAGAAAAGACCCATATTCATCTTTAATGCAAGATATTGTTGTATATTCTCAGGAGGGATAAGTTATTTTAGTGGGAGATTTTAATGCTAGAACAATAAGCTAGTATTTTTTGTTGCAAAGAAGATCACAATCCTATCTGGCTCATTGAAGAGGAGAATCCCCAATGGTTGAGATGCTTAGAAGATGACAAAGTTAGAAATCATTTTGGAGAGGAGTTTCTCATGCTGTGTGGTGCTTTCAACTTAATTATCTACAATGGTCTAGATAAATGGAAAAGGTATGGGAAGTTCACTTGTAACACATACAATGGGGCAAGCGTTGTTGACTACGTTATTTGTTCACAAATCTTGATAGAAAGGATAGATGAAGTTAAGATTGGAGAGCATATGTGGGACCTAAAATCAAACCATAACCCAATTTATATAAACATACCTTGGTTATAAGAAAGTCAACATAGGAGGAAAACCCAATGTTCTCAACAATCGATATCAAGGGGCAAAATTCTTCTAACACAAGAAAATTACACTATCTTCAAAACAATGTTGGAGAGATCAATTCAGAAAGGGAAGAGTGGCTCCCAAAGCCTCAATAGTCATGAGTTAACAAGTATAATTTAGAATGCACTTAAGAAGTGCAAAAGAGCAAAAAATAGGAAATATGAATCAAATTGTTTTCCTGTAAATGCTTGGTTTGATGAGGAATGCAAAATGACAAGGAAAACCTTGAAAAAGGTAGGCGAGGAGAAGATGAATGTAAAGTTATATAAGAATATTTTAGAAAAGAAAAAAGATGAGTTCATGAAAACAAGGTGAGAAGAGTAAATATATCTAGGCAAGAATCACCCAAAGCGTTTTTGGCAGGAACTTCAACCAAGGAAGAAGAAAATTGAAAATAATATTACATCCAATTAATGGTTTGACTATGTAAGAGAACTCTATAATAAATAATTAGAGGAGGAGCCTCTTCCTAGGATCAACACAACAAAAAATCTTTTCACATTACAAGAAGTAGAGACAGGAGTTAAGAAATTGAAAATAGGAAAGGCAAAGGACTTGGTTGAAATTCAAGCAGGATATCTAAAGTGGGGAATGAACATTCATGCACCACACATCATGGAAATATTCAACAACGTCATTCAACAAGGATTCCCAAGGGATTGGAAAACTAGTCTAGCAATACCCCTTTTAAAAGTGGATACATTAATAGTCCTTCCAACTATAGAACCATTATAATCAATCCTTTGTTTGCAAATCTCTTCAGCAACATGGTGGAAAATAGAATCACTAAGTGGGTAGAAGTCAAAGAAAATAAGGCAAAAGGGAAAGCAGGTTTTAGGCCGAAACATTCTATAGTAGATCATGGTATCACGTTGAGGCACATTATTGAAAAGGTTTGGGAGGGAAAAGAAGAAGTATTTTTCCGCTTTGTCAAAAAAGGAATTTGACACGGTCCCTAAAGATAAGTTTTAGAGTAAAATGGAAGAACTTGAAATTCCTTTTCATTATAGAGTTGTTGTCCATAGGCTTTATGAAGAGGTGAAAGTCAAAATTAGAACTTCAACAGGCATTTCAAAAAGCTTTAGAAGTGACATCGAAATCAAGCAAGGTTTCCCTTTATCCCCTACTATTTTTGGTTTATATATTGATAATTTGGAATAGTGGCTAAATTTGCAAGGTGGGGATGGTGTTCAATTGGGTGAGTTTGTGATAAAGCTTCTTTTATATGTTGATGACCTTGTATTGATTGCTAAATCAGCCCAGGGATTGCAAATGCACCTATATGCCCTTGAGTATTTTTGTAAAGCAGTGGGGATGCAAGTTAATACCAACAAGACCAAAATAATGATTTTCTCAAATAAAAAGAAGTAGAGCTAACATACGTTCTTCTTTGAAGGAAACACTCTTGAAGAAGTAAATGAATACAAGTACCTTGGGATTGATTTCAACAACAAGCTTAATTGGGAGCATTGCAGAAAGAAGAGAATTTTAGGAGGGTGGAAAGCATTATCTACTCTTCAAAACAGATGTAGAGAGGTAAATTTATGGGATTGGAAAACAATTAAAGCTCTTTTTGGGCTCCTAGTTTGTCTAGTGATATTATATGGATGTGAATTGTGGAATAGCAGCATCCCTGTCTCAAAATGGAAGCAAATTAAGAAAATCCAAAAATGCTTGATCATGAGCAAGTTTAAAATAAAAAGTTCGGCTTCTTATGAGATAATGTTGAGTGAAATAGGAGCAACTTCCGTCGAAGCAATTGCTACGGTGCGTCTTATAAGGTATCATTCGAGAATTGAGCAAATGGGAGAAGGTAGATGACCTAAAGTTATCTTCAATGAAGGAATGAGTGAAAGAAAGAAATCATGGATGAGACAAAACAACAAATGGACGCAAAAATGGAATATTCACATCAATGCATGTCCCACAAATAGCAAGGATTTGAATAGTTGCGTTATGGAGAAGTTTTGTAATCACACATGGGGAAAAGAGTTGGGTAGAAAGAAGAAGTATTATGTTCAAGATTTCAACCCCACGTGTGATTTCCAACAAAAAGAGTACATTGGAGCTAGCATTCCATGGAGAGAAAAGATTCTTATTGCTCAATTAAGAACTAACTCACATCAATTATGGTGCGAAACAGGTCAGTGGAAAAGACCTAAAGAAGCTTGGGAAGAGCGGGTGTGTACTGTTTTCACTTCTGGGGCAGTGGAATCAGAAAAACATTTCATTTTAGAATGTGATGCTTTTAGAGACATTAGAGACAGTTACAATAGTACGTTAACATCAGTTCCTTGGCATTGTCTTTTTAGTGAGAGAACTATTAGAAGGTTGGGTCAGCTCATCATTAATTTGAATAATAAGAAGATTGAATTGCAAAAGGCAAAAAACAGGGAAGCTAGTGGTCCCATAGACTATAACTAGTCTCGTGGACGTTAAAACTTCATTCGTTCATTCATACCTTGGACATTGCATGTTACTTTTTACCAATACCTTCTTTAAAAAGTAGGTAGAATCATAGAACAACAATAAAGAGTGACATACACGAGATAATTGATTTGTTTATTGAAAGCAACTTTGCAAGCATCTTTGAACCTATGGTGTGCAAAAATTCAAGTAGAATTTTTTAAAACTTGAATAAGTTCATTTTGCATTTCACTTAAAGGCTCAAAGACTCCACTTGTTTAAGACTTAGTCTTCATCTCTTCATTTATACCATGAAGATTAGATAAATCTTTTCTTGTTTGGTTTTTGATATAGGGAATTATTTCTTACCATAAAACACCCAGCTACCAGTTACTTTGTAGATGATATGGTACCAAAAAAAAATTGAGTTTTTAAGTAACATTTTGCTTTAACTTAACCTTTTAAGTCATAAATCAAACACTATTCCAATAAATCTTGAGCTAAATAATAAAATTATTTCATTATTTAATAAACAAAAATAAAATTAAATGACTTAAATGTTCACTAGAAAAGCAACAATACAAAATTCTCAAAATATGTTAAGTTTGTGAACAAAAGAAAATATCAAGATAAGTATTTCACAACCTCTTACTAACCATATTAACTAATACTAATATTTTCTATTGACGTGTTATTATTATTTTTAAGAATTCCAATGTATGTAGATTTAATAGAAAAGATACAAACAAAAAAAACATTATAAACTTTCAATTTCACTATTACAATTGTTATAATACATATCTATATCGGTTGGTTAGTTCAAATAATGACTAGTTGAAGTTAATAGAATTACAACATGACCAAAAGCATTATGATAAAGTGCATGAAGCGAGGCTAGTTTTACACAAACATAATTGGACAATTCATTATCGATATGTAAGCATGCAAGCACTTATAAATTTTAATACGTAAAACAATTCCAAATGCAACGATGCCTTGGAAACCATAAATAATAGCACATGGTACTAGAAGTTGAAATAACCAAAAATGGAACAAGAGATCGATCTAGAGGGTTTCAAGGATTAAGAATCAATAATTGATATAAAATTTGTTACCAGTCTAATGTTAAGATAAGAATGTGATCTAGATACAGGTCTACTGGGCATATGGATTCGAATTCAACATACATTCTCAATATTAGGCCTAAATGACAAGGAAAAAATGATTTGCTTAAAAAATAGCAATACCTAAAAAAAAAATACTCAAATACACCAAAAACAACACAAAAAAGAAACAGAGAAAACATAAAAAAACTTCTCACACACAAAAACTTAAAAGCCAAAAGTCATCCCTACAATAATTGGTTTAGAACAAGGCCTTCAAAATTTACAACATGCATCCTAAGTTGCATGCCAAATGGATTCTACATAAGATTAGGAAACATTTTATAATTTGCTATATAATCTTCACAGCTATCTATACATGTTCTTACTTCAGGTTACATTGAGACGTGTGCAAATTTTCCTTCTTACTAAATGTATAGAGTGGTTTGTATGTTCAAACATGAGTGATAAGTTTCCTAGAATCTTAGAGTGCTTACTTTTAAGCTAAAGTATCAATGATATTGAGCTAAAAATCATGTTATGGTCGTAGTAAGACCATAAAATAGATCAATCAATAATCACATAATTCAATACAAACATTGCAAGATTTATGGATTGTGAAACAATTGGATATATAGCATTAAGGTTTGAACTCATGGTTAGTTTTCATATGAGAAAGGTCCATTCAGATCTAATTTAAGGAAATTTATCAATACATCAATCTGTGTCTATCTAAAATAGAAAATGCTAATGAGATCTAAGTATTTGAAAAACCAATGTTTTTTTGGTTTGTTGCAAAGACACAATGGAAATTTTCCTTTTCATGATGGATATTAAATTGGAAGGTAATAGTTTTTGAAAAATTGGTGGAAGATCTTGAGCAACTAATGGATTATGTTTTCTATCTAGATTATCCATCTCATCCCACTAAAGGTAATTGATTATATTCTCCAATAATCAATGGACAATCCTCATGTATCTATCATATCACTCCTTTTGTTTATTGAAGGTAGGATACTATATAGTGATTATACTAAGAAGCCATTGGATTGAACGATAATTATCCATTGGCACATATGACACTTGATTTGATATTAATCCACTTTGTGCTAAAAGAAATCATCTTACCATCTGAAATGTTGCTTTAGGGTATGACTAAACATTCCCTAAAGAACATTTAGGGATTCTTTGGACACTAGTTTTCCTTGTTTTTCTTTAAATATAAACCAATATTTTGCAAAGAAACAAGAAATAAACTTTTTATTCTTGTTATGGTCATTTTATCCAACCCACTCCAAACAATATAGAGCTTTGGATTCTTAAGGTCATTTACATTAGTATCAAAATTTCCATTGTTGTGATGAAGCTATTGTAGCCATGGTTGATGTGCTCCATATTCCCATTATAACATGGCACAACTCCATTTATTATTCTCTATCTTTGTCAAGGTGTTGCACATAAAATTATGATTATTCACAATTCCCTTAATCAAAATATCACCAAATATAGAGTTATCCTATTTCTTTTGCACTCCATCTCATACCTTTGTTGAATAAATTTGAGTTTGATAAGATTGAATGCAATACCATAGGGATTTTCTTTGTTCTGTAGAAAATATGCTCAATGGCCATAGAGAGATATATCCATTTCAATAACCCTGTTAAAATTGGCAACTAGGGCCAAACTCCATGTGGGTCATCTTATTAATGGAAGCTGATATTTTTCTTGGATCCCTCTCATCGAGAGGTGTAGGATTGATCTAAAGATCATCTGATTCAAATAAGTATTCACGGAGATATGAATTTATTTGTGTTATGGTATAATTTGTCAAGGTTGGCCAACAACCAAATAAACCCCACTTGTGCTCAACGTTTTAGTATAAATAGAGGTGGCCTTCAAGTCATTTCAACACACTTGGGATCTCTTCCTCTCTACTTGTCTTTGGGTGTTAGTAGGAGGAGAGATCTTAAGGGGTACCGCTGCCCTATCCAGAGGGTAGAAACCAGAACTACCAAGAATAGCTAGAATTGTCGGAACTGCCAGGAATAGCAAGAATTGCTGGAACTGCTGGGAAAAGCAGGAATTGCCAGAACTGCCGGGAAAAGCCAGAACTGTTGGGAACTATCGGGAACTTCTGGGAACTGCCAGGAAAAGTTGGAACTGCCAGAACTACCGGGAATAGCTAGAATTGTTGGAACTGCCGGAACTGTCGGGAATTGCCAGAACTGCCTGGAATAGCCGTAATTGCCTAAACTGTCGGGAATAGTTAGAACTGTCGGGAATAGCCAGATTTGCTAGAACAGCCGGGAAAGTTGACACAGAGGGCAGAAATTGGAACTGCCAGGAACTGCCGGGAAATGCCGGAACTGTCGGGAATAGTCGGAATTGCTAGAACTGTCGGGAACAACCGAAATTGCCGAAACTGTCGGAACAGCCTAAGCATCTGTCTCCGAAGGAGAGAAGCATGCAAGGGACAACTAACTAACATTGGGACAGTTGCATGGTACTTAGCAGCAAATACACCAAGCATGCAATGTTACATCTAGCATGCAAGGGACAAGTAGCATGCAACAGCAAGCATGCAAAGGACAATAAGCAAGCAAGATGCAGCCAACACATAGGTCAGTATGGCAACATGGTGCAACAATGGCACATAATGTAGTACAATGATGGGTACAGACATGATTAATGAAGCATGATGATATGTAGCATAGTGATGATGGGTGCAACATGGTGTAGCACGATGAGGTGCAGCATGATGATGAAATGCAGCACAAAGATAGGTGAAGGAGTCACCTTGGAGAATCAGTTGAAGCAACATGTCTTCAACTGATCTCATGTATCATCTTCTTAGAGATGATCTATGCTCTTATCTAGATAAGTCAAAGTGTTGACTTTCGTTGTAAACGTACTATCTCTCTCTCTCTCTCTCTCTCTGTTGAATTATTGAAGAACATATAAGAAGAATTGATCAAGGGTTTCCCCACATTGGGGTTTGTCCCTGGCTAGCACCACATCTTGTGTCCTCTTGTCTTGGCTTGTCTTCTGCGATTTATGTTTATGTTCTATCTGCAGTTTACTTTAATTATGATGTGATTGCTAATCTTGAAATGATATTGAGCTAACTGTGAAAATTGAAATAAATTTCTCTAAGCATAGAACATACCTAAAATTAACATGGTATTAGAGCTGAGGTGAAGACAATGCCTAAGCAAGAGTGAAAGAGCAATCACCGAAGACAGTTGAGAAAGGAAAAAAGGATCAGTGGATTCCTCATCCCTCTTCAAATTCACCAACGGTGAAGTCAAAGCAGAGAATATTATCAGAATAGTGCAACAAAAGTTTCTGATGGCCTACCTAAAGATCACTTCATTGGGACGTCTTGATCTAAGGGTGGAAGGAAAGGCAGATGCCTTGGTTGCAATAAGTTAAGCCATTATGCGAAGGAGTGTCCGAATGGCAGAGACACATCTCTTGATGAAGATAACAATCATTCCAGTGACATCTTCAATGCTCAAAGGAATGACATGTAATGCAGATCATCAAGAAAATGGTTGACTCTTCAAAGAAAGCAAGGAACCCCAGGTATGAAGAATCAAATGTTATTTTTGATAAGATAAAGAAGTGTTATCTTGTATTGGCCCTCTCCTTCAGATTCTTTGGGAATCTAGCTTATTGATTGTAGTGCTTCAAGGCACTTCATCAGATAGAAGGGTGCACTCTCTAATTTGGTAGAGATGGAAAAAATCGTGGGATTATACTTGGAGCCGATGCCACCTATCCCAAAAATGGTGTAGGGAATGTTACCCCTCAATTGAATGAGGGTAACTTGATTCATTTACAGAATCTCTTTTTTGTGCCTGATTGCAAGAAGAATCCGGTGTCCATTTCAACAATGGAAGTCGAAGGTTACGAGGTGGCACTCATCAATGGAAAGGTACGTGTTTGAAATAGAATTTTCAAAGATGTTTTTGAGTTCAGGGTTGTAACAAGTTGCAGGAAGTCCACTGGGGACCATGTCCATTGACACATAGCACCAGAGGTCTGTGAGTCAGATGGTGATGGGGATGCCTAAATTCAAAAAGAGTATGAAAGTACATGTCTGAGATGTACCGAAGGAAAATCTTACAAGGGCACCATTCCCCTCATGTAGTAGGTCCACAGGTTTGGAACAACCTGAGGGGTTTGAGATTGATGATCAAGAATCTCACGTATGCAGGTGGAAGAAATCCCTCTATGGCTTGAAGCAAAACTCCCCGAGCGTAGTATGAGAGGATTGATAGTTGTCAGATGAAGCTGAGATTCACTAAGAGTGAAGCCAATCCAAACCATTGTTTGAAGGTTGTGGATGATAGACCTCTCATACCAGCACCTTATGAGGACAACCTATTTCTGACTGGTGCAGACCATCTCATTTGTAGAAGTAAGAGGGAGTTGGATTCCGGATGTGGAATGATAAACTACAAGCTTATGACTACCTCGAGGATCTTAACTTTCAGAAGTTATATGGTAGTGATGTCGGACCAGATTTGGGAAATGCCTCTGAGTTTCATAAACTGATTCGCGTTGATGTTCCTGGTGAACTTCCGTCCGGATATATGTTTTGCAGTTAGCATGGTGAGCTCATATTTGGTTGAGCCTCACTGGATTGGTGCCAAGAATCTTCTGAGATATCTACGAGGTACAATCTCTCATGGATTGAGATACACTGCCAAAAATATGAAACTGCATGATTATTCGAATGCTGACTGGGCAGGCAGTGTGGAGGATCACTAGAGCACTTCTCAGTGCTGGTTCTCTTTGGATTCTTCTTCAATATCATGGATGAGTAGGAAGCAGAAGTCGGTCGCTATAAGCACCGCTGAGACCAAATACATAGCTACGAGTATGATCTCGTATGAAGCTGCCTAGTTGTGGAAGCTCTTTAGTGAGTTGTTTGTACACATGATGAATACCACTATGATTATCTATGAGAACCAGAGGGGGGATTCGATTATTGAGGAATCTCGTATTCGATGATTGCTCCAGCAGATAGATATAAGATATTGCCTTATCTGGGATATGGTAAGTCGATGAGCGAGGAGGCTCCATCGCATTGAGATTGATGTACAGGTCGTAGACATTTTGTCAAAGCCTCAGGAAAGGTCAAATCTGTGACTTTCCCGAATGACTTGGAGTCATTGAGAGACCTTTTTATAAGGGTCCTGCATGTTGCATGCATTGAGCTCTGGGAGCTCTAGGGGGCTTGGGGTACTTACTGGAGCAACATACGACCACAGGGCGACTCACCCTCCCCTGGTGGTGTGCTATGTACAAGGTGACAGGTTCAAACTTCCCCTGCGATACCTCGTGGTGACTGTGGAACAGGATGATTAGTTCTCCCATGGAAATTGTGGAAGAGGATGATTAGTTCTCCTGTAGGTCAGGAGGATTAGTTCTCCCGTGGAAACTGTGAAACATGATGATTAGTTCTCCTGTGGGCTGGGATGATTAGTTCTCTCATGGCAACTGTGGAACAGGATGATTAGTTCTCCTGTGGGCCAGGATGATTAGTTCTCCCGTGGAAATTGTGGAACAAGATGATTAGTTCTCTTGTGGGCCGGGATGATTAGTTCTCCCGCGGCAACTGTGAAATGGGATGATTAGTTCTCTTGTGGGCCGGATGATTAGTTCTCCTGTGGCGACTGTGGGGTAGGATGATTCGTTCTCCTATGGACAGGATGCTTAGTTCTCTTATCAAGGCATCCTACCCATGCAGTCTGGGACTCATGGGAAGTACCTCTCACCTGATCAATGAGCAGGGAAATGGGGTTAGGGACCATAGTAGTACTATCGATGGACGCATCGATGTATCTACTGTACTCCCTTGCTAGGATGACCTCCATTGATATGGGATCAATGAAACTGATCTGGGATCAATATGAGTGGTTTGAGACACTCTCTTGTGATATTGATCTGGGATCAATAAAACTAACCTCAGGCCAGTAAGAGTGATGTGACACACTCTCTTCAGATGAAACTGACTTCGGGTCAATAGAGAATGGTATGAGACATTCTCGATCAATTCTTCTTCTTCATGGTTCAGCAGAGCAAAGCAGTGCAGGGCATTGATGGCAGAGATAGTACAGTCGGACATATGGATCAGCGGATGGAGTTCTCCCTAGTTGAGAGGGAGTGTTAAAATTGGAAACTAGGGCCAAATTCCATGTGGGTCATCTTATTAATGGAAGCTGATATTTTTCTTGGATCCCTCTCATCAAGAGGTGTAGGATTGATCTAAATATCATCCCATTCAGATAAGTATTCATGGAGATATGAATTTATTTGTGTTATGGGAAAATTCGTCAAGGTCGGCCAGCAACCAAATAAACCCCACTTGTGCTCAACGTTTTAGTATAAATAGAGGTGGCCTTAAAGTCATTTCAACACACTTGGGATCTCTTCCTCTCTACTTGTCTTTAGGTTTTAGTAGGAGGAAAGATCCTAAGGGATAACGCTGCCCTAATCGAGAGGGCAAAAGCCGGAACTGCCGAGAATAGTTGGAATTGCCAGAACTGTCGGGAACTGCCAAGAACTGCCGGAACTGCCGAGAATAGCCAGAATTGCCAGAACTGCCGGGAAAAGCCAGAACTGCAGGAACTGTCGGGAACAGTCGGGAACTGCCGGGCACTGCTGGAACTATTGGGAACTGCCAGGAAAAACTGAAAATGTCGGGAATAGCCGGAATTGCTGGAACTGCCGGAACTGCTGGGAATAGCGGAATTGCCCGAACTATTGGAACTGCTGGGAATAGCCGGAACTGTCGGGAATAGCTGGAACATCCAGGAAATCTGACACAAAGGGTAGAAGCCAGAACTGTCGGGAACTGCCGAGAAAAGCCATAACTGCTGGAATTGCCAAAACTGCCGGGAATAGCCAGAATTGTCGGAACTGTCGGAACTGTCAAGAACAGCCAAAATTGTTGAAACTGCCAGAACAACCTGAGCATCTGTCTCCGAAGGAGAGAAGCATGCAAGGGAAAACTAATTAACATTTGGACAGTTGTATGGTACTTAGCAGCAAATACACCAAGCATGCAATGTTACATCTAGCATGCAACAACAAGCATGCAAAGGATAACAAGCATGCTAGGGACAACAAGCAAGCAAGCTGCAACCAGCAAATAGGTCGGTATGGCAACATAGTGCAACAATGGCACATAATGCAGTACAATGATGGGTACAGTCATGATTAATGAAGCATGATGAGATGTAGCATAGTGATGATGGGTGCAACATGATGACAAAATGCAACACAACGATAGGTGAAGGAGTCACCTTGGAGAATCAGTGGAAGTAGCATGTCTTCAACTGATCTCATGTATCATCTTCTTAGAGATGATCTATGCTCTTATCTATATAAGTCAAAGTGTTGAATTTCGTTGTAAACGTACTATCTCTCTCTCTCTCTGCTAAACTATTGAAGAACATATAAGAAGAATCGATCAAGGGTTTCCCCACATTGGAGTTTGTCCCTGACTAGCACCACATCTTGTGTCCTCTTGTCTTAGCTTGTCTTCTGCGATTTATGTTTATGTTCTATCTGTAGTTTACTTTAATGCTAATGTGATTGCTAATCTGGAAATGATATTGAGCTAACTGTGAAAATTTAAATAAATTGCTCTAAGCATAGAACATACCTAAAATTAACAAACCTGCTAATGCCCTCCATTCTATAGGAAATCCATTTAAACATTTCAAAGATATATATATGCTTTGATAACTTTTGAATATAATTTGTTCTGTAACATATTTTTTAATGTTCATGGAGAGGTATCTTCAACAAAGAAAGTCCACAAAAACCATTTTTAGTGCTTTTTGAAGAATAGTAAAGAGGCACTTGAGAGCCAACAAGGAGGTAGAGGATCCTTATTCAAGCTTAGGAGGAAGGGGAGAAAAATAATTTAAACATATTTTATAGTTAAGCCCCATATTGATTGCACCTCAAATTTCGATGTTCTAGATGGATGTTGGAATTTTGATGTCTCTCATTGTTTAAAATGAAAAAAATGTAACTTTTAATAATTTCTACGAAGTTGTGATCCCACATTACAATTTTTCCATTGTCATCAAAAGTCATTGTTGGATTTTGCACCGAAATGTAGTAGTGAGCCTAGCTAGCCTATTCGGTAAATGACCCTTTTTCCACAAGGTAAAGTTCAATGACCTCGTTTTGCAGTGTATGTGTTTGAACCCATGGAGAGTGATGACATCCAAGGCTCCCGAAAGGTGCATCATGAAGGTACACCATGAGGTAATGATGGATTTAATCCTTATCCAAATACTAAAAATTATGATACTACATATGAAGTCCTTAGTGAATTTTTTCAAGTGGGATCCATACTTGGGTACTTTGTGGGTTGAGTGCCTCCCAAGGCAATTATTAGAAGTTGCATTTTTTACGACTAGGAACCCTTTAGTTGGCAATACATTCACATGTAGAACCTAACCAAAGGTTTTTTCCAATTCCAATTCAATAATTCCACCTATGTCTAAGAAATACTTATGTGTAACACCTGGGTTTGTAAGAATACCTTAGTAGTCATGAATTGGTGGTCCATTAATGATTGATTAATTGAGAGGCCTAGCTAGATTTCCTTGTAAGTATACTTCCTTGACCTTCCCATGTAATTTTGTTCAACCATTTGGCAAATTATTTCCCTTTTAGTGGAAGTTATTTGTGAATAGTTGAGATGTTTTTTAGCCCTATGCTTTAGCAACGTATTTGTTTGCGAATTAACTAGGGAAAGGAACTCAAGGAATTTCTAAATATTTGAGCTAGTAACTATGTACATTACCAACCAATCCGCTATGTCAACTTGCCAAAGACCTACTTCTATTGCCAAAACTTCGGGCTTTGATCATCAAATTAGAGAGTGCTTGGTTATTATCTATTTTAACTCTGAAACAACCCCACTTACTTAGATCACCCTTGCTATCCAAGCCCCTAGGCTCTCAAAATAGCTAAAGATACATGGAATGAAGTTGTGAAAAATGGAAAAGAGGCTATCATAGCTAAGAACCAACGTGTGAATGCCACAAACATAAGTCATTTGCTATGAAGGCCTCACTTATTTTTGTTCCAAGAAAGAAGCTCAAATAACATGCTCACCATCTAACGAAATAATGAAACTAATGTTTTTGATACCATTCTAAACAACTGAAGTAAACCACACTAAGAGAGGGACTATTTTGGTGCATAATGTATGTTGATATTTTATGTCTCAAGGATAATGAGGTGGAGATTCTTGATGCTATTAGTTTTATAAGACCTCATGGATAATGGTCTCAATGATCGCATAAAAAAAACCCATTATTTGTCCATTTCTCACTTCTTTGGGTGGGATAGTTTTTTTTTGCTTCCAAGGATTCAAAATCATGGAGCTCTTGTTTTGTATTGCTTTATCAATGCTAATTCCAAGAAGTAAGGTTTTTTTATTTTTATCACACTGAAGGTAAAGAGGGGCTTATAATCCTTGTTTCTCCCTAGAGAACTAAAAATATCATGGGGTGGGGTATGAACCCATCCATCTACTTATGTTGGTGCTCCTCTAGCTAGAAAAATTATTTATTGACTTAGCTAATACATTTGCCTCAAATAATGTAAGAGAGTGTGTATCCTTTGACATTAGGTGATCTATGATATTTTGGTTTTGTAGATACTTTAACATGGTGGAATATCAAAAAGATAAAGAGGGTTCCTTCCTATGCATTTGTCAGTTGATAAATATATAGTGTGGTTAGCCTTGAAGGTCTACCATGGAATTTTTGACCCTAACCAAAATCAGTGAATTTCTTATTATTTAAACTATGGTTTACAGGGACCAACTTTTATAAAGGCACCGAGTGAATGTAATAGAGGCTAGATATGCCTTTACTCTTTCAGTATAATACTTTTTCTTTTACTCATATTGTGGGCACTCAATTCATGTGGAAGGCACAACTACTCTTTCTGATCATTTACCCATTCAATTCTCTATTTCTTGGGGAGTTCAAAGTAATCAAATGACATGAACCCACTAAATCCTCAATGTCTCCTATCTCAAAAGCTTTGGTTGTTCAACTTTCATTCACATGGTTTGGAACCTCATCCCTTGGCCACTTGGGATTTGGGATACATCACATGGTAGGATGATGCTATCTTTATAATTATGGCCTTCTTGAGGGGCTATGGTTGATGAATTGCCAAAATTTTCCATGATTGCAACTATGCAATGAGTAAGGATACAGAAGTGCTTATGGAATATTCGCAATGGTCCCTAGTGATGAAGATATGCAAATGAGATACAAACTTTAACATGCTCTATGTGTAGAAGATGCTTTTCAAGTGAGAGGCACTCAATTGTACACCTAGTTGCATTGTATTAAATATTATGATAGGCCCACCAAACCCCATTACAAAGCACTAGCCACTAAGGAGGTGTACAAAGCCATATTTTCCCTTGAAAATGTTGCGAGCTAGACAAGTAACCTAGTAGAGATTAAGCATGAATTTTCTAGATTGATATCAAATAGTTTTTTAGTCTTAGGGCCTCTCCCATGAAAGCCATGAGGCTACTAAAAAGTGTCTTGATGTTGTGCCCTCCAAGCTTTTAATAGAGAAATAACAAGGCTATGACCTAATAGTGACCTCAAATGAACTAACTACAATGCTTCATGTAATAATAAAAGACATCATCCTTAGTTTTTTTTAAAATAAATTTGATATGATAAAAATGTTGTCATTTGAATTATACTTAAAGATATAAATTTTAAAAGGAACTACAATACTTATAACAAATGTTATAATAATATTATTATTACTATATGTTTACTGAATATGTTATACTTTTTTTAGAAGAAAAAAATAGAAAATATCTTCATTAATTGAGGACATGTTTTACATTGGCATGGATCAATTTCATAGCAGCGTTCTAAACTACTGCCCAACATCAAATCCTGTTATACAAAAACTTACCAAAAATAACAACATAAAATCCCCAACAGGCTTTGAAAAATGAACATAAGAAACCAACACAGGGGCATAGCCATACAAAAGAAGATGTCTCTAGCATGCTTGGAGGCAGATAGAGAGGAATAGGAAACAAACTTCATAGGGCGGAGACAAAAAGGAAGCCAGGGAAGCCAGTGATTAGATCTCAAAATTTCCTTGACCACAGATCCTACCTTCTACTAGAAGTTTGAAAAACATATGTCCACGAAGGAGGGACAGACCTCACTTGGAGAGAGTATCAAATTCGATATCTTGTTCTCGGTAAACATGCTGAAATGAGAAATCTGAGATGGATGCCTTTAAGTCCCAAATTTGTTGCATCCAATTACAAAGTGTAGGGACCTCCAATGTGTTCCTCCCCTGAATCCATTGAATCATAGATAACGAATCTTGTATTATCATGATCCTCTCGATTCCAAGCCATGATGAACATTGAAGATCTCCCAATTGTAATGTTCCAAAAAGGAAATAACAGTGATAAAGAAAGAAAAATACCATAAAACACTAAAATATTTAAACAACAATCAAACACCCATAATTTAAACTGGAACCACGCCAAAATTCAACCATTTTATTATATATGGAGAAGAGTACATTGCATGAAATGTGTGCGCCCGGGCTTGCCAAAGCAAGCTAAACAATACCAAGTGAGGAAGATGTTACCTAGATGCAGAGGAAAGGCTTCTCCTCAATGTTTTACACTAGCCTTGGAAATTCTACAATTCCTAGCTGGAAGAAAACCATGTTTGAGCCTCCAAAAGTGCTAAACAAAATTCTTCAAATTAATCTTGAGCTCTCCACCAAAATCCCAGAAAGGGTTTGGGCAAATTGTACTGACCACCTGAGACCCAAAATTTAAGCTCACTTCTCCTTACTGGTTGCCAAATAATTATGTTGTTTTGGGGTGCCAAAATGCCTCCAAAAACTTTGTAAAATTTGGAGCAGACTCCCTAACCGAAAAAACCCAAAAAGGAATTGGACTAATTACGACCTCCCAGAATTACCCAATTTTTGGTGTTATGCCCTTCCTGGCAGAACTGTGTCCCCCTCACTTCAATTTCTAGAGTTGACATTTAGTTCTCCTCAATATGCTATAGAAACTCCCTGGAAATTACCTCCTGAAAGGCGAGTGGATTTTCCTTCCCAAAAGCCCACACAAGCGTGAAGTATTCAGCCCCATGAATTTTACCTAGTGTCACTACTGTGCAGGCCCTATATTGGCATATTTAGATCTCACAAAAGATGCAAATTCCAGCCTTGAAAATCTATATAAATGCTAGTCCAACCTGAGGGAAATTTTTGCTAAATTCTCAGGCCAAAATACCCCTTTCCTATGCCCCAATGCAATGGTACAATTTTTAATCCTTGCGTCCTCCATGGAAATCGAATTAGCTGAGAAATGGGTTGAAAGGTACCACAATCTCCAACAAATTTACCTCCTACCAAATTCAAAAATTCCTCCTTAGGGTGGCATTCGAAGTCCACCGAAAGAGAGGTTGGAATCCCACTTGGGAATTCCTTGTGCTAAGCAGCTCAAGGGAACTAGAGTTGATTTGTAAAATGATCAAAGATACCAAATGGAGGCCCCCAAGCTCTATTTATAATTGTTGGCCCTCTCTCCCTTGGTGGTCCCCACCTTCCACTAATTCACACCCCTTCCTTTTTCTCTCTCTTCTCACTTGTGAGAATTGCCATTTGGGTCGAATTTCTCTCCTTGTGGTCCCCACTCTCCACTAAAGATGCAATTTCCCTTTTCCCTCCTAAGTTCCAATGCTAAAATTGCCTCCTCTTCGAAATATCCTCTCTAACGCAGAAAATCAAAATTGGGGATATTACATTCCTCCCCGCCAAAAATTGCTTGTCCTCAAGCAATTCCTGAACAAGTTCCCCTCTGACTGTTGATCATTAATATCACCATCAATAATACCTGGGCCCCAAATGTGCCACTAAGTAATCCCTGATCTCTGCACTATTTGGTCATGAAGGAATCCCTTGATACCTGGATCCCAAGCCATCCTAATCAATGTGAAGCACCCCTTGCTCCACTCATTGTCCAACTAGGTATAAGCTCCATAATCTATCTATATATTATCAATAAGTAGAGCATCATGATAATGTAGAACTTTGTCCAACTCTCCATGAAGCTTCCCTACTAAGTAGTCCACATCATGCACACCAAGAGTAAATTCTTGAAGATACAACCCAATCCCTATGGGGACGAGGTTTCTCTCGCATGATCTCCTCCTAATATCCTCCTATTGACCAACTTGCCATGCTGATGAAGTCCCCTATGCCATCAGCAAGTCACTGAAGCCCAATGGAAAATATGAGTGATCTCCCCCTATAACAACTAGCTCATCCGTAAAGGTCGTTGAGTTGTATAGTACTACGATGCCCAGGTCCCATGCTCATCTCATAAAAGTGCCACCATGTTGTCGCTGCACCAATCTGACTCGAATATGTTGTCCATCGTGTGCACACTACAACCTCCTCCCCTGAAACTCGGAGATGAAATATCGATGAAGGCCAAACTCTTCCTGCCCAAATGTCTCGACGATGTCAATATCTACCCACCCATCACTAATATTGATCTTGAGCTGCAACTGAAGAATCCTGCCTCGCCAAACAATGGAGGCCTTAGTGATCCCCCATGTGTTAACCCAAATTGAGCTAGATCACCCTCTACTATGGTCCTACTCCTCATGAGATGGGATGGCCTGTCAACCAATTGAATCCATGGATCCCCTAGCCAAATCTGCTACTACATAACTCTAACAACTGTTGGAGTCCATCCATACCTTGTCCCTAGTCCCCGCATGCAACTAACATATAGTCTCTATATATTATGAACTAATTTAATGCATGCTAAACTGCCCTGTGCTCGCCATTGCGTAGTACTAATGACTGTTGGAAGCCACATGTACCAAATAACTACCCCTTGAATGTAGACAATAGATGGGTATACGATGCTCACAATTAACTCAGTGTATGTGGACCTGTCCTACTCTTGCGAACCATCACTAGTGAGTCTTCCATCCGCCCTCTCGATAATGTGCCAATACAATGTCTGGAGCCTAGACACATACTGGAAAGTTTCCTCAGCCGTACATGGTACCCTTTGCTCATGCATGGTCCTCCCTGGACTCTCAAGATATAACCATAATGTCCAGTTTTGTTTTTTGAGTCTAAATGTAATGAGTTGGTAAGTAAAATCCCTCGTCTCCTTTAAAACAAAGTAAAAACACCTAAGAAATATTAAAAATATAAAATACATCGGCTAAGTATTATACTATATTTATGGAAACATTATGAGGCAATGCATTTTTTTATTAAAAAAATCAAATAACAATAATATTCTATACTAATCAAATATATATGATTTTTTTTATATATTCATATTTAAAATAAGAATGATTTTGTAAAAAATAAAGATGTCAAATTTGTTATAAAGTGAAAATACCATAATGTAAACAATACCTATACATACTTTAAAAATAATAAAAATATATATTCTACTTATTTTTTAAAATATAAAAATTATAATTATATAAATAAAAACAATAAACAAATATATTCTACCGATTTTTCTAAATAGTAAAAATTACAAATTATAAAAAAATTGCAATTTTAAAAAGGAATAAATTCAACATTAAAATAAAAAATTATCATCACTAGTTTCTTCATACTTTAGACTTAGTAGAATTATGATGCTGTCAAAGTAAAGTTATTCGAAATGCTTTGACATAATTCCAGCCTACACGATTCTATCTTTGCTTTTCAATAATGTTATAACGTCATCAATCACTGTGTCTATTGGCTACTAGTTTCCCTTCCCCGGGTTCTCCCCAATTTTTTCAACAGATTGGCCATTTATAGGTTCTCCCCATATTTTTCCACAGGGTCTTCATCCATATTTCTCTGTGACTCAACGTCCTCGACTTTGATCCAGCGGTCCATCAAGTCCACGTAGCACATGAGGGATTTTCTTTCACTTTGTAAAGGAATGCTTCGGATGCTCACAAATTTCTCATGACAGCTGCTGCTCGGTCGTCCAATTCGACTGTGGATAAGTGAATCATGTAGATTCTGACATCAAAAAAAAAATCGTTGAGCAGTCCTTCGTGTGCAGCGAAGTTCACTCTTCCTTTGAGTTTTGCTACTGTTGGGAGAGTGATGCCCCTCTTTTTCTTACTTATTCCATTGCGCTTCACACTATCTGTGGAATGGGAAGAGCTGATAATATTTTCATACACAAATCCTAAAAGATGTGAATTCAACCTTAATACACCCTCGGCTAACACATACGAATCCTGACTGTTATTTGTGGGCCGGAAAGGAGACAGAGTGTGCCTGAGTTTGGCTTAAAATTCAGTTGAGGTCTGGATCTGTGCCTGCCTCTGTCTCATCAACACCCGATCCGTCAATTGAACGGGTTTTGGTCCGATCTTGATCAAGATCCGACGAGATCTTATCACTCACGAAAGAAGATGCTGCCTCTGCCTCTGCTTCCCCCTGTCAAGCATCAGGTTTGGATATGTAGCTGCTTTCCAGTCACTTATTATTAGTAAGGCAAACACAGGGATCAGATTTTTTGTTGAGATTTTCTGTTTCATATATGAGACACAAATCTCTAATGTATGACAACAATAGGAATTTGTTGTTAAATTAGCTCCAGGTTGTTGAGAGAGAGTTAATGCATCATATATTTGATGTAAGAGGATTTATGAGGCAGCGAGATTCTCTTAGCTATAAATCAGATGTCCATACGGATTGTTTGGTGAGAGAGTTTGTGAGGAAATTGATTAATTTTTTGTAATCTCCTGTTTGATAATAAAAATTGCCGATGCCTATGTTTGGTGGACGTAGCCCAGATTGGTTGGGTGAATCACGTTAATCTGCTGTCTCCTGTGTATGATTATTTGTTGTGTATATTGTTTATTTGTTTGTTGCACACATTTGCTTCTAACAAATGGTATCAGAGCATGTTGGAGGCGTCGTGTGAGCCTGCGTGGAGGTTTGAAGAAGCTGCGTGGAGGTATTAAAAACCTCGTTGGTGCACCGCTGTGTGGAGCGTATATCCACATCAGCACTGTTCTGCTACTGTATATCGTGGAGGTGGAGCATATATCCACTGTTTTGTTGTTAATCTGTGAGCGCTGGAATATGGATTTAATCCTGGACTTGTGAATATATTGCAACAGAAGTGTGGTCAGTCCCATGGTATGATGGGTCATTGTTGCTGCGCTGCATTTCCTTAAATGAAAGCATATGTTCATGTTGTTCAGGTGGGAAGGCCGAATTATATAACATATATTTGATGAGCGGAGGTTTATATACTTACAAATATTGAACAGAGAATGATGAAAAACCATATCGGCGTCGATGTGGGGCTGCGTATGTCCACTGCTGCTGGTGCGTGTTGATTGTCAGTGGCGGTAGCGTATTTTCTGTGTTTGGCGCGACCTAATTAATTCGTGCATGGAAGCGACTTCTGCACAGAACTTGTGGACATGTTTCTTCGCATCTTATGAATTCAAAGAATGGCGCGGAACCGATTCAGATCAGCGCGGATAAGGTTTGAAACCTTTTTGTTCATACTCACAACGTTTTTTTTTTGCTACCAGCGCGGATTTGCTCTAGTGACGATAGCGCCAACGCGCCAAGTTTGTTGATAAACTTTGATACTCGGTTTTGTACAATAATTTGCACAACAAATTTTTTTTTTTTGAAAGCAAAGGCTATCAGGCATAGGCAGTTTTTTATATATATTAATTTTTGGTATTTAATAGTTGGATTTGGAGATTATTGGTTTTGGTTGATACAAGATGGTGAAAACTCAGAGTGCCTGGTTTGAAATTGAGAAGTTTAATGGCAAAAATAATTTCGAGATCTGGAAGGTGAAGATGTACGATTTGCTTGTCCAACATGGTGTGGCAAAGGCGTTGTTGGGAAAATCCAAACAGCCTTACAACATCACAGATAATGAGTGGGTCGAGATGGATGAAAGAGCAATAAGTGCTATTCGACTGTGTCTGGCGGATGATGTCTTATTTAATATTGTGTCGGAGACAATAGCTGCTGGTTTGTGGACGAAACTGGAGAAACTGTACATGACCAAATCCTTAACCAATAGGATTCTCCTGAAGCGACAGTTGTACAGTTTGCGAATGAAGGAAGGTACATCAATTGCTGATCATTTAATGCTTTTAATAATTCTCTTTTGGTGCAATTACAAAGTATAGAAGTAAAAATTCAATCCGAGGATAAAGCTATAATTTTATTGTGCTCGTTGCCTGAGTCATGGGATCATTTTTGTTACTTCTATAGTCTTAGTTCATCAGAAACTATTGAGTTTGATGAGATTAGTTGCATCTTTATTATCGGAAGAAACAAGGAGAAGGTCGCATTCAGAAACCTCTACATCAGAAGCTATGATGGTTAGGGGTCGTTCGAAAGAAAGACGCTCCAGTGGGCCGAGCGACTCACATTCAAAGTCGAAAGGGAAAAAGAGTAAGGTAAAGTGTTGGTTTTGTGGCAAATCAGGACATTTAAAGAAGGACTGCTAGAAGCGACAGAAACAAACTTCTAAAGCAGATTCTTCGACAGAGAAAAAGGAGGCAAATACGACAGACACAGGTTCGGCATTTGGTTCAGGTATGAGTGATGAAGTATTATCAGTTAATGTGTCAAATCATGATCAACATTGGTTGTTAAGTTCCGGTGCATCAAACCACATGTGTATCCATAAAGAATGGTTTAAGACATATAAATCAATTAATGATGGAGTTGTGTACACGGGTAATGATGTAACATGTAATATTGTGGGGATTGGGAGTATACAACTGCAAATGTTTGATGGGACAACTAAAATGTTAACTGATGTGAGGCATGTACCAGATTTAAGGAAAAATTTGATTTCATTAGGAGCATTTGATTCAAATGGATATAAAACTGTAATTCAAGGTGGAGTAATGAAAATTTACAAAGGTATTTTACTAGTTATGAAAGCTAAGAAGGTAGGAAATCTATTTCAGTTAGAAGGAAGTACAGGGTCAGATTATGTGTCTACGTTGTCTGAACATGACAGTAGTTCCATTCACTTATGGCATCAAAGATTGGGGCATATGAGTGAAAGAGGGTTAAAAATTTTCGCTGATCGCAAGTTACTTCCAAATCTAAAGTCTGGAAAGTTAGATTTCTGTAAGCATTCTCTGTTTGGAAAACAAAGTAAACAAAAGTTTAAAACAGGCAAACATACTAGTAAAGGAATACTCGACTATATCCATTCAGATGTGTGGGGTCCAGCCCCTACAACCTCATATGGTGGCTCGTCATATTTTGTATCGTTTATTGATGACTTTTCTAGGAAAGTGTGGGTCTACATGTTGAAAAGGAAGTCTGATGTTTTTTTTCAGTTTTCAAGCAGTTTAGAGCATTGGTAGAAACAGCGCTGGTAGAACAATAAAATGTTTAAGAACCGACAATGGTGGTGAGTTTACTTCCAAGGAGTTTGATAGCAATTGCAAGGATGCAGGGATCGAGAGACATAAGACCACGGTTTATACTCCTCAGCAAAACGGAGTTGCTGAATGCATGAATAGGACTCTTCTAGAGAGAGCAAGGAGTACGCTGAGTAACGCTGGGTTGCAAAAGGGGTTGTGGACGGAAGCGGTGGCAACAACTTGTTATGTGATAAATCGATTTCCATCGACGGCGATAGGCTGCAAGATTCCTCAAGAGGTATGGAAAGGTCACCCTTGTGACTATTCTAACTCAGAGTGTTTGGTTGTGATGCATATGCTCTAGTGCCTAAACATCAATGAACTAAATTGGATCCAAAGTCTAAAAGGTATATCCTTGTTGGGTATGGTGTTGGAACAAAGGGATATAGATTGTGGGATCCTACTACCCGCAAAATCATCATCAACAGAGATGTAAAGTTTAATGAATCCTCTTTTGTACAGTTAGATGTAGATAGTAGATTGAAATAGGATGATGTATCTGACTTTCAGCACATTCAGTTTGATAGCATTTCTAATGATAGTCATGATGACCATAGTTCAGATACTAGTCATGAACAGGTTTCAAAATCAGAACATGAACAGGGTTCAGGTATAGATCATGAACAGGTCTCAGATACTGATAATCAAGAAGTTCCTATAGATGGTAGTCAGCGAATCGAGGAAGCGCCATAAACATCCTTATGTTACTTCAGTTGCATTCACTGTTAATGACGATGAACCTTTGTGCTATCAGGAAGCAATAGAAGGTTCGAAAAGTGACAAGTGGAAAGCAGCGATGAAGGACGAAATGATGGCCTTAGGTAAGAATGGCACATGGGATCTTGTTGAGCTTTCGAAAGACAGGAAAACTGTGGGGTGTAAATGGGTTTTCAAGCTGAAACAGGGTGTGAATGATACGGAAGACAGGAACAAAGCGAGGCTGGTTGCAAAAGGGTTTTCTCAGAAAGCCGACATTGACTTTCATGAGATTTTCTCACCAGTGGTTAAAATTGTTTCAATTAGAATTGTGTTAGCATTAGTGGCTTTGCTTGATTTAGAGTTGCAGCAATTAGATGTTAACACTGCATTTCTACATGGAGACTTAGATGATGAAATTTATATGGAACAACCGAAAGGGTTTGTTCAGCATCGCAATGAGAAATTTGTCTGCAGGCTCAAGAAGTCATTATATGGCCTGAAGCAGTGGCCTCGGCAGTGGTATAAGAAGTTTGATTCTTTCATGTTGAGTCAGAAATATGTTAGAAGTGAATATGATCATTGTGTTTATTTTAAACAGTTGAATAATGGCATATTCATTATCTTAGTATTGTATGTTGACGATATGCTTTTAGCAAGCAAAAGCATAGAAGAAATCAACAGGTTGAAGGCTTAGATGGCAAGGACATTTGATATGAAAGATCTAGGAGCAACAAGACAGATTTTGGTCATGGAGATTTTCAGAGACAGGAGCAATGATAAACTATGGCTATCACAACAGAAGTATATTGAGAAAATACTTTTGAGATTTGGTATGAACAATGTGAAGCCTGTGTCAGTCCTTTTCGCTTCCCATTTCAAGCTTTCTTCGAGTTTATGTCCTAATACAGATGAAGAAAATGATTATATGTCTCGAATTCCATATGCCAATGTAGTAGGGTGTTTAATGTATGCGATGATTTTACTCGACCAGATATTTCACATGCAGTTGGGGTTGTCAGCAGGTATATGGCAAATCCGGGTAAAGAACACTGGTCAGCAGTGAAATGGGTGCTTCGGTATTTGAGAGGCACAAGTAGTTATTGTATCACTTACAATAAGAGTAGAGAATTTGTTTGCGGGTATGTTGATTCTGATTTTGCAGGTGATTTGGATAAGAGAAGGTCAACTTCAGGGTATGTCTTTACTCTTGTAGATGGAGCTATTAGCTGGATGTCAAAGCTACAAAATATTGTTGCTCTATCCACTACTGAGGCATAGTACATTGCTGCTTCTCATGCTTGCAAAGAAGCGATTTTGTGGAAAGGTTTGTTTGGTGAATTTGGTAGGTTGCAGGACAACATCAATTTATTTTGTGACAGTCAAAGTGCAATACATTTGGCTAAGAATTCGGCCTATCATAGTAAATAAAAGCATATACCGATCAAGTACCATTTTGTAAGACAGGTTATCACTGAAAGGGGAGTCTCTCTTGAAAAGATGCATACAAAGGAGAACTGTGCAGACATGTTCACGAAACCAGTTTTGTTAGAGAAGCTACGTTGGTGTTTGGCTTCTCTTGGCTTGCAGAAAAGATAAAAATAATAAACAAATAGGGTATCAGGCTAATTGTTGTCAAGGTGGAGATTGTTGAGATTTTCTGTTTCACAAAGTAGGCAAAAATCTCTAATGTGTGACAACAATAGGAATTTGTTGCTAGATTAGCTCCAGGTAGTTGGAAAAGGGTTAATGTATCCTATATTTGTTGTGAGAGGATTTATGAGTCAGTTAGATTCTCTTGGCTATAAAATACATGCCCGTACACATATTGGATTGTGAGAGTTTGTGAGGAAATTGATTATTTTGTAATCTCCTGTTTGATAATAAAGATTGCCGATGCCTATGTTTGGTGGACGTAGCCCAGATTGGTTGGGTGAACCACGTTAATCTTCTGTGTTTTCTGTGCATGATTTAATTGCTGTGTATATTTTTTGTCTGCTGCTCATCGTTGGCTCTGACATAAAAAAATGAAAAAAACTTAACTATAGAAATAAATTTTAGTCTTTGATTTATTTATATTACTAAAAATAGTCTAATATTATTGAAATTAAGTCCTTACTATACACTTCATAATTATACCTAATTTAACTCCGTTTAACTAACATGATCACCTATAATAAACTCAAATTTCATACAAATAAAAATTAAAACCAATGTAAGATTTAGTGTTTAAATCCCATGCACATTTAAAAACATTTGAATTTTTCAAGGAGAACAATACAAAAATGTATGAATTTATATGAAAATAAGTTCAAATTCTTAATTTAAATGAATATGTCAACATTTTCAAAAAAAAAAACCTTCAAAAAGGCAGAAGTGCAAAATACCTGGTAAGAGATGGATCTACCAATAGAAATGTTGATATTCATCATTGTTCTTTGAACCTCATGAGCTGGCCAAAACCTTCATAGCGCTTATCTTCAGTTTTTGATCCTCCATGGTCAATTTAAACACCATTTTCTGCACATCGAAATAATGGTTTATGGTTTTTTTTTGGGTTTGGGTAGAATTTGAGATGATGGAGATAATCTTGAGTAGCAGTAATCTAAGAATAACAATAACTTAAGAATATCTTAGTTACCAAAATCATTTGGTTACATAAAAATTACATAATATGAATAGATTTTTACCTCTAAAATTTGCAACTAATAACATTTTCACTAAAGAAACACTTAAAACAACACTTAATATGACTACATTTTTACCTATAAAATTTGGAACTAATAACATTTTCACTGAAAAAAATTAAAATATCACCCTATCCTCTTCTATTCTACTCCGTTAGAAGCTTTTCAATCAATCACAAAAATAACCATAACACACATTAATAATAGGAGTTGTCTATAATGCGACTTTTTGGAGATTCCGGTGACGGAATCCGGCGGAAGAAATGAGGTTAAATCTTAATTTTTAGCAGTTAAAATGGTTTTTTAACTGCATATTTGGATTCAGCGCCCTGAAAAACCCCTGAAAAACCCCTGGGAGCCATTGATTGTGCAGAAACTAGCTATCAAACTTGGGATTCCAATGAATTGCTGCCGGATTTTGACCGGAAAAATCCGCCGAAAAAGCTTTCAAAAAGTCGCGTTATGGACTACTGCTTAATAATATGGTCAATGTGCATACCTTCGACATTTTGATAGCCGTTTGCAGAAATAAAAACGTTTAGTATCTCAACGTCCAGGCAGATCAGATTAGCATACGGGTCTTGGACGACGTTTTCTCAGCAACCGAAAAATGGTTGTGATGGGCGCATAATGGGTTGCGTGAAGAATATTACTAGTTGTAGGGCGAGCAAAGTCAGCTTGTTGTAGAAATCAGTCACATCAGGGAAGGTTCTGCGTTCATGTGGGAAGGCCCAGATCCTGGTTTTAATAAAGTCTGTGGAGCCCAGAAAGAATAAAGTCTGTGGAGCCAAGAAAGATATCGATCAGATGTCTGCGGGTTTTCACTTTTACCATATATCTATAAGTTTTGGGTCTTGGTTCTTGGGTATTGGTTCTTTATGTGGGAACCTAACAAAATAAATGAACTTGGAACTGCATTTCCCAGTTTCTGCTTTCCTGCAGAAAAGCCAATAGGTCTGCTCACCCTGTCAGGCCTTCTTGGGCTATTGGAAAAGAAATTCATGAGGAAAACGTAAAGTGAGGAAAACGTGAAGTGAGAGTATCAAGGGTAGGTAAAAGAAAGCGTTAATGGGTAAGCGTACGCCTCTTTGTGTCATTCTGGGTCATTGCTTGGTCTGGGCCGTCATAGAAACATAAAGAGGGTCACCTTTTCTTTTTTATTATAAACATACTTTTATGTCTATTTTTTTAAAACATTAAACATGTGTCCTCAAACAATTCAGTCGGGAAGACCTTTTGGTTATAGTTTTGCATTATTACAAATTATTTCATAATTTAATTAAAAATGAAATAATGATACTAATACAAACAAACGCCACAACGCATTGACTGCGGGGTCCCCACAAAGAAAAACGCGTAATGGTGTATAGTTTTAATTAAAAAACACTCGATTTAATGAATTAATGAACTCTAAGAACAAAATGGTTTAATTTGAACTTTAGGATTTACCGTGTAACAAGGTATAATTTCGACAAGAATTTTATTCTATAAAACATCATTGAAAATAAAAATTAGTAAATAAAATGTTATTGAAAACTAGAAGATAAAGAGAAATCACTTACCTTTTCAACATAGATTGTCTCTTAATCTTGAAAGATGGTGTTTCAAATTCCAATAGCAAATATTTGATAGATTTTGAAAAAATATAAGTAGATGAAATTAGATAACTAAATAAAATAACATTAATTCATGAAAAATATGATAGCTAACAATATGATGGCTATCTTTCCAAATCTAAATTTGCATCAAAAATTCACAAATTTCAGACATCACCATGTATTAGATGAAAATGGGCTAGACATAAGCTCCCAATTATTTATAACTTTTGGTATAAAATCTTAAACTTTGATGGGAAACTCTAGTGTAGTGCAATTGATGATGTTCAATATATCTAATGTTTTCTCTCAGAACATCATCTTTGAAATTGTAAAGAAACATTTTGAATTTCATTGACAGTAGCAACAAACTATTTTAGTATTTTTCATTGCCCCCTCAATTGTTCAGAGTATACATCTCATGATGGCAAAAATTTGAATCCGTATTATAACTTCTTATATATATCATCGATTTATAAATTCCATTGCAAGAGTTTACATGGTAAAAAACCCTCTACATGGTTGAAGACATTGATTATTCATATAATCCAATAAACGAACATTAAAGAAAATCATTCTTCATTAGAGGGAAAATCGTTATTTTGAAAGAAACTAAATAGGAGGAGGGCACCATGAGGGAAATTTGATCCCTCTTAGCTCAGGTTAGATCTGTGCTCAAAATAGATCTATACTCATTCTAACCAATCCCTTTTCAACTACTTAATATATAGGCTATGATCCCTAACTACATTGATATGTAATGAGAGTTTTTTTCATTCGAGGTGTAAATATAATGAGATACCTAATTGCATTTAGATTCAAAGTTTCCAAGTTATATTTTATTAAGGTAATGCACTTTTTATATAGGGGAGATATAGCAATTTTTGTGTATATAAAACTTTATAGGGAAGATATAAGCTTGGTATCATGATTTTTTTTTAAAAGTAGAATTGAATAATATATGGATGAAATTGTGATTGTTCAATATTTATAAAATATAATTTTGAATATACAAATATAATTTTGAATATATAAATGGATTCAATACCTTCAAAAACTCACTTGGATTATCCACATTGCACAACTTAAATTTGTTACTCTAACCAATCCCCTTTGTTATCAACATTGACTAAAATAGATACAATAAAAAAACCCAAAAATTAGAGTGATGTTTACTTTTTTTTTTCTAAGTAGAATTAAATAATATCTAGATGAAATTGTAATTTTTCATTATTTATAAAAAAATAATTTTACATATATAAATAGATTCAACACTTTCAACAAAATCACTTGGACTATCCACATTACACATTGCACACCTTAAACTTATTATTCTAACCAATCCTCTTTTTGATCAACATTGACTTAAAAAAAACCCAAAACTTGGAAAAATTAAAGCACACCATATATAATGCATACAATCATTACATTACTAATGAGAAATTTCTAAAGCCATGTGCACCAAAAGTTGAAAGAGATAAAGCATATTGGACTTTCCTACCCTTGTGTGGGAGGAATTTGGAAAGAAAAATGGCTCCAAACTTATTTGTTTTTGTTATTGTCAATTCACATGTTTGTTGCACAAAAAATTCAAGTAATGAAGAACAACTTCATTGAAAATGAACCTGTACAGACATAGATTATGGTACATTAATTCCACTCGAAGTGACCTCCTCCTACTTATACAGATGTCATATCAGATGTAGTCTCTTTGATTCTGACAGAAGGAGACATAAAAATTTGTGGTATGATAGCCTGAACTAAATTGCAAAAGTAGTGGTGTGAGTTTTAGATTTGTAGAGCAAGCTCCTTCTGATAGTTGAGTTCTCTCAGATAGTGTTTCGAGGAGATGTATTCTCCTTGTGCAACGATTCCTGAAAATATGGTGTGTGCAAAAGCAACACTGTCGAGGATTCTGAGTTTTCTATGTGTTGTCCTTCCCCATTTAGAAGCTGAAAAACCTAATTCAATATGCATTGTAATTTTCAAAAATAAAACACAGAGGTAGATTTGATCTGTACTTAATAAACGAGAAGTTGTCCTAATTTTTAGTCAGTACCATATACTTGTAGCTGCATTAGAGTTTCGGGAAAATCATGAAGGCACTAACTTTGGATCAGTAATGGGCTTACAAATTCTCATTTGAACAAATTACATGTTTCATGGAAGGCCTGATTATGGTAGTCTGTTGGACACATAATGCAGTGATAGGGGCCATCACATCTAATTGATGGGAATTGTATGCATTGCCCAGGTGAGGGTCAACTAGCTTTTGGATGCTTCTACACTCAAGCAGAGGATTTGCCTACATTAATTCCATACGTTATGTAATAACCCACAATCGAGTCTTTTCTTATCTTGGAAAAAAATGCTAACCAAGGTAGAGCTAGAAGCCCAGATATATAGAGAATTACACAACCATCCTACTCACACAAATACGAACAATCTGGCACTGATAAGTAGGAATCACATACCCACATCACTAATCTTTGCCGAGAAGAGTCAATTGGAAGGCGACTAGTAATTAGCTCCAGCAGAAGAACACTAATGCCAAAACATCTATTTTCTCATCAACAATCCCATGCATGACATACTTTGGGGCATGATAACTGGAATATAAATGTAACAAACATGAATATTCCTGGTCCACTATGAAGAAAAGTGAAGCCATCCTTATGAAATGAATATCAAGTGTATAAATGTTCCTAGCAAATACTTAAGAAGAAGCAGAACTACTCAACCAAACTTGCCTTCAATAGAAGTTGTTAATATCAGGTGTGTCCATGGCTTCAGTAGCCACTTTGCTAGTCCAAAATCTAAAATATGCAGTTCACCAAAAGAAACCAGGAGACATCTTAAGATCACAAGTTTCATTTAAATTTCTCCTCATCGTAAATGATCATAACTCCAACTCCAAATTTGCAATTAAGTTAGAAGTACATTAACAAATTCCCATTAGAAGGATATGCCAGACTAAAATCCTATCTGAGCTAATCCTCTAAGACAAACATTGTAATATTATTTTAACATAGATTTAATTCTTAATATATTTGCACCAAGAGAGGCAAGGTTCTTAATTTATCCCTGTTGGTGCTTATTAAACAGGGAAAGTTTAATATGAATCTATATTTTTTGGTTCTTAATAGACTGGACAAGGTTAGTTATATTAATTAAATATTATGTGAAAGAAGACAAAGGCATAACAATGGCAATAATCGCAATGTCATTAGGTTTTTTATGCTTGTAAGTGCTTAATAAGGGCACTTAAGATGGCCCTTTCATAGTTATATTTGTTTGGTTATATACAAGAAGTAAAAGGCATAATATTGGTACAATTTGGGTTATAAGTTTTGATGTCTATAATAAAATAGAGGAACCAAAAGGGATAAAGTTACTTCTTGGAAAGGTGGCAATTGTTTCGTTAATTTTTCTATTTGGAGACACTTCTACTGAGGTTGATGAGAAAATTCTTAAAATTGTCCTTGTATTCTTTGCATTCTATGGAAAGGATATTTTGATACATTTTAGTGACTAAACGATGCCTATGCTTTACTCCTGAAAACATGATTTCATTTTCATAGCATTTCCCAACAATTCCTTTTTAATAATTTATTCTCTTTCAACATTACTTATATGCTTTGGAGTAGAGAAATTTGAAAGAGAAGTAACATTCAACCATAGTTATCTTAATTTTTCATTTAATATTATTGCTTTTTTCCCATAGTGATAGGAAACTTGGACATGAATTTGAAAATGTACTAAAATCTGACACTAAAATGCATTTGAATTTCTCCTTCAGCATTACTTTTCCTCGTCATGGCAAGAAATTTAAATAGGCTCTCAAATTTCCATCATAAGGAACCCCTTAAAAGCTAGTCACCTTTAATGAGATAGTCATCCCATAATAAGGATTCCCTTAAACGCTAGTCACCTCTAATGGAATAATCGTTATCTGGGATTCTCATAACAACATTTAAATAGATTTTAGAATATGGTATCATATATGCCCTGGTTTTGTTAGAGAACATTGAAAGGGTCTCAAGGAACAAATGTCCTAAGAATTTAGGAACAAATCAAGCTACTAAGAAGATATAATTATAATGAGCTCCTTTAAAATATGCTTTAATCCATGAAATATTTCAATGATACAAGTGCAAAGCAGGACTAATGGTATCATCCAACCCCTCAGATTCTGCTATCAGCGATCCCTTACTCATAGAATATGGAGGCCTATATGAAAAATGATAGAAGTCTACATGTGGGTAAAGATTCTCAGTGAGTAAAGTGTTGGATGCTTTGATATCTCTTTGAATAATACATTTTTGACAACCTTCATGAAGATAAAGAATACCTTGAGTTGTGCCCAGAGAAACTTTGTACTGGATGTTCTAATCTAGTAGATGAGACTTTGTGCTTGGATAGAACAATCCAAAATAAGACAAAACAAAAGTCATGGATCCATAAACCTAAAATACAATTTGGGCGAGTAATGAATTATGTCAATAATTGTTCTCCTTTTATAATTTCCTATCTCTATACCTTCGTAATTAGAAATATAAATCATAATCTCTACATACCATGAAGAATGATGCTAAGCTTCCATGTGGAAAAAAAAAAACTCAAAAAAGAGGATCCACCTTCAACCCCGAAGCCAATAAGACGAGTTGTGTTAGGATGGCTAATATTCATACTTATCCCAATCTTTTTCAAAAAATCATTCACCCTTTATTCCTATGTTTCATGACCTCTAGTAAGTCGCATGACAACTAGTAGCTCTCCACTATGAAGTGACCCTTTGTATACTTCAACATACCGACCACTGCCTATAAAGTTCTATGTAATTGCTTTTCATGTGAAAATTTCATTTCTTTGATGAATGCTTTAGTCAATCTCAAGTTTTAAGATGATATTGTCCTTGTAAAATTGTAAAAGTACATAAATTAGAATAGATGATTCTTTGCAAGCTTCTTAAACTTTGGGAAAAAGTAAAAAAAGTCACCCATATGTTGTATAAGATGGGGTAAACAAATGGGTATTGTAAATGAAATATAAGCAGTCAAAGGACAATGTGGTGAGGTTAAGCGACAACAATCTATCATAACTTTTTATACCTGAAGAGAAGTTATAGGTAGTAGATTGTAGTTCCTGGAATGTAAGGCATTTCCATGAGGACTTTGTTCTTAAGGGTAATGAAACATTTTCCGAGCTCAGACTTGTCATGGAGAATGAGGAGTCATCATCAATGCTAGGGTTTGATATCAAAGGAGACCAACCTGTAGCAATATTTCTGGGAAAATCTCTTGAAGGAAACTTCATAAGGAAATGAAGTGAGCGGGCTTTCCACAAACATGCAACATCTCACTACATATAAATTAGATTATCTTCATACTGGAGGCTAAGAGTTATTACAAGACCTTCTAGACAAAATCCCACACCGAATAACCTGTAAGTTATGTTTGCTGATTGAAGACAAGCCAAATCTTGAAAGCCATAAGTCATTAAAATATTTCTCGGGTACATTAGGTCATTTTCCTACAATGTCTTTTCCCTGCTAATAACAAAAATTATTTTCTTGTACTTAGTTACGAAAAGTTTGGTGGTAGAAAAAAAATTGACTCTTAAAGGAACATAAAAGATTTTTTTCAATCCATTATGTGTTATGTGCTCTGTTTAGGGATGGATAATTTGATTTTAGAC
The DNA here is from genome assembly GCA_000404065.3 of Pinus taeda. Lineage (NCBI taxonomy): Eukaryota > Viridiplantae > Streptophyta > Pinopsida > Pinales > Pinaceae > Pinus > Pinus taeda. The sequence goes on from APFE030298095.1 coordinate 231,354, forward strand.
AACAACATAGAATATCAATTCTCAGACATTGGACAATATATATGGATTACACAATATATGATATAAAATGAGATTAAGATATAAATAGATGATTCATCCAGTTCTACTGAAGAAATATATAATCTTTTGTACATGTGAAATGATAATCAATATAATACAACACCTATAGGTATTTTGTAGAGTTGGTTCAAGATACCTCAAGAAGAAACTCCACAGTAACTATGCTCATATTGAGAGGTCCTAGGGTGGTTGACTTGAGAAAAAAATATGTATAATAGAATTTGTGTCTACCATGAAAGAAAACACCAATAAGATAACACAACACTAGCAGGTATTCTGGGAGGGGGGTAAGTTCAGTTCAATATACTTGAATATGAGATGAACACAGTTGTCCTATGTTTAACTCAGAGAAACACTAGGATAATAATTTGAGAAGAAAAAGGTTATATACTTTGTTTATGTATTGTTAAGAAAACATCAAAGATCTTTAGGGGAAGTTGGATTATGATATTCAGTGTACTCATTGTTTATGGGTAACTTGAATCACAACAACAGAACTCCATTGTTAGATGTGATTATTTTAAAAATAAATAGCAGAACATGAACATTTCTTCCGTAAAACTGGATTTGAGCTACATAATTAAATAATTGTGTATTTAAATATAACAAAATTTATAATTAGAATTAGTTGTGGTTAATATTATTGGGTGGTTGACTAGTTCTAAATTAATAGGTATCAATTTAAAAAAGAATAACAAATTACAAAATCTTGCATAATCAGTAAAGAATTGAAGCTTCTGACTTGCAATGGGGATTTCCACAACAAATTCGGTGTAGAAAAACAAACAAAGCAGATAAGAGATTCTGAAGTCAACATAGAACAATATGACTGTTGGCCTAGAGTGTTTTTGGGCTTCCAAACCTGTTAGGACAAAAATCCCAACACCAATAACAACTCCATTCCTAACCAAATCAAATCTCACCAATTTAGATTCTTCTTCATGTCATGCCCACTCCGAGCTAGAACCTCATTCATATCCACCTCGATCGAAGACCTTGCAAACAACATTTCCAAAACTAGATTTCCTATAGAGCATTTGAATAACTTCCCCAACTCTTGAAGGACTCCTCTAGCAGAAATTGGCCGCTATCGATTTACCCACCCCATCTTGTCATGTTTCCCAGCTTCAATCAAGTAAAAACAAATTCAAGGCTGATTCTTGGCTCAAACTTATACGGTTGGAGCTAATTCCCACCTTTCAAAAGTAAGAGGAGCTCCTCTGAGGGAAAGCAATGAATGTATATAATTTTTTTCACATCAGGGAGTGTGTATGTGAAATAGATATATTCTAAACACAAAAGTAGTCTAATGTGAACATATCGTTTGTCATCCAAATAACTCTTATATAATTCAAATTTCATAACTAGACTGTAGGCATGTGGATATGGATACAGAGTGAAACCCAACTTGGATTTTTTTCCATAATAGACGGAAAGCCTTTCCAACAGAAGGGACCCCAGACCAGATCCAATGTCGCCTCCCACAACATGGAAGACCATGAAACCTTACAGGCTTATATAGTGTCTACCAACTTCCGAATTTGATCCAAGCACAAATCCATAATTTCCTCTCCAATGGTATAGTGGCCATGAGAAGAATTGTTGGCAACATCTTCTTTCCACTAATCAACTAGTGTGGGTGAAAAAGTTGTTGATATGTGCTGGTTTGAACTTCATTGATGACAGTTGGGTCTAGATCCCGAAACACGGCACGAGGAACATGATTACCAGCACCTGTCTCATTGAAAAATGTGTTCAATGCATCATCTCCACTGCCAACGATCTTATCACTAGGCATTTTTTCATCAGGCTAAATCTCGTGCTTGAGATAGTAAATCTCCCAATAGGCATTGCTGACTTGAATGTCAACCTGGCCAATGTGGATCGAAATGCACTCCCTCATTGTCACTGGTTGAAAAATAACTTCAAAAAATGACACAGAAACGAGAGAGCTTTGTGAAGACGTATGTGAAGACATCTACATGAAAGCGGAGCAGGAAAAAATAGAAACCTAAATCAAAAGGCCGAATTGCACTATAAAATGACCTAACTGGATAAATAAGAGTTTGTCGAAAAATGGTGAGATTGGAAGGTCGATGACATTTTAATCATCTAACAAGCCATCTAACGGCGGAAACTAGATCCATGAATCACCAGAGGAAAGTTAGCCTAAAAGGGGAATGCCTTAGAGTGTAATTAAAGCAGTTATGACGAATGTTGTACTACGCATTAAGTATCAGTAGATATAAGTTTTTTCTATAATACGAATTATGGGGTTTAAAATAAGGTTTGAATCCTTATCCCACTGTAATATTCATATTAATATATGTATGGTTGTGGAAATGTATTATGAAAATCCATTAGAATTCTACGAGGCCTTGTTTTGAACTTGCAAGATGCATACAACTGTATGGGATCGCTAGTTGTTGGCATTCGCTCCACCTTGGCATTTGTGAGAGTCTTAGGATCAATGACATAGGATTTTCTTTCAGAATCAATGGTAGGTCTGAGGCTTTGCACTTAAGGAAGTAACTACTTCCCCTTCCCTACACCGCTCCAGCTTACTTCTCTCTCTTGCTCAACAAGAGTTAGCTTCGTAGTAGGAGGATTGGTCACGGGGGTTAACGGAGGGAAGAAATATAACATGTACTTTTCATTCAGAGGCTAAATATACAATCCTTTTTATGATTCTTCAATGGTTAAGCCTTTACGTAGTTTTAGCTCCTTTAGCTCAGTGCATTTAGAGATTTTATTGCAATCTATCACTCTTCCTCTGCGCATGGAGTGGTGGCTCGAAACTATGACTTAAAAGTCCTTCTTATGGAGGATTCAAAGCTCTCCCAATCCCTTTTGTTGTAGTTGTCTACTTATGATCAATAATTTTAAGCTTTTAATGTCAGCGAACCATCCTCTTGGGTAGCAAATTCAATTTCTTTTATTCATTTCAGAAATTTTATGTGTAGCCTGTAGGTAATAAGTTGCAGTTGCCTGCACGATTTCATATAGGTTGGTCTTAACTCCTAACTTATTCTTGATTTCTCTTCTATTAATTTTAAGAGTATATATTGTTTTTAATATGTTTTCATATTGTGACTATGATAGGTTCAGATTCTCTAAACCCTTACAAACAAGGATGAGCTATGAATGCCATTTTCAACTTATGTGAGGGTTTCCAAGTTTTAATCATCACTCCATGGTTAATTTTATTTCAGGTTCCAATGAGTCTGAGACCCAACCCTTAGGTTTTTATTTTTTGAAAAAGAAGGTCATACCAACTTCTAAAATATCTAACTCAGAAAATTTGTTTCCCGTACTAGTTGTCAGCCATGTAACTTGAACATTGGAAAAACAATTTTGTAGTTATTTATTATAATTATGTTTTCAAACTTTACAACCTATAATTATTGGAACTAGTGTACATTACATTTTTCTATGGTAATTAAGATTTTACGAACTCCAACCCTATTATAATTTGATATATGGTCCATTTTCTAAACAACTTCCCAGTTGTTGTTTGTATGCTCTCAGATCATGTATCATTGTTGCATATAATTTCTTTTACTACTAGTTTGCTACAAGCCCTACGGGGTTTTGGGTATGTGAACTTTTTCTCCGCTTCCTTTTATTGGTTACTTCCTTTGCAGCCAATGATACTTTATCTTGCTGAAAGCACCTCCGAGAATATAAATTATGATAGGTACAACTTTTAAAAGGAGTTGCATTTTATTCATAGCTATTTGTTGATTCTATGTTGGAATATTTAATAGTGCATCTTGACTTATTTATCTTTGGTTACCCTTGAAGGGTTTAATCTCTTTGTTTATAATGTATTTATGTCTCCATTGTAATTATTCTCTATTATCATTATGTCTCAATTTTATTTTTGTATATTTAGAAGATTTTTCTCAAACCATCAGTAGCATAAATAAAGAAAAACTTAAGTTTTCGCAATAAACGTTGTTTCTCTTTGGTTTTTCTATACACATAGACTAGCAATATTATTACTATTGTTATAAAGTTGGAAATATGATGGGACCTAACTCTAGGACCTATCATTTCTTTTCCACTTTGAATAATAGGGATTCAAGACTATTTCTAACATATAGACTGATGTTTGTTCTGACATGGGACTAACCTAATCCAATAACATATTTTAACCTTTATGCAGTAACAGATTTTAAGTTCCATGAAAGAAAAAAATTACAGAGAAGAATGAAACTTTAATAAATCTGGGAAACAAAAACAATTTCCCAAAACAAGCTTCCATTATTTCCCTCAAGGCTATGTGTTTTCCACGAAAATCATACGGGAATAGAGATTGATCCACCCACCCAATTAGTATAGGTAGTCTCTATAAGAACCCACCCCCCAACCACTTTCACTTCCATAGTCGTTTTCTTTACACGGACCTAACCAGGTCCACCTAGGGCTTATCTAACCACACTAGATATTTCCTAGGGTTTCATAAACCTCACAATTCCAACTTGGAATTCCACTTGCAAACTATCTCAAGGATTCCTTTCTTAGAAGCGTCTTGTTTGAGGTATCAAACTTTCAATCTACTCTCTTAGGCCTCCTCCTACCAGACTCCAAGTCACTAGTTTGCCTCAAGAATTTTCCTTCACACCCTCTTGGCCCCCTTTTCCCTAACTAACATATTTTATATCTAGGGAGAGGAATCTAGGTAGACAACCATCTCTGTCCATAATTTTCTTTTAACTATCTGTATTTTGAAACACTCTTTGAGAATATTTTCCCGTCATAATTTTCATGGCTGACTAGATGTAATATTTTATTAGTGTAAAATTAAAAAATAAACATTTATGTTCGTTACTTATTTATACCAATCCCTTAGCATGGATTTGTAGTCTGCCAAATAACTTTGACTAAAGTAACTAGAGTATTTACTATTTACCGGGGGTATTACATTTCCCCTCCTTGAGCAAAACACCGTCCTCTACGTTTTTCTAGCCCTTTTAAAATGTTGGAATATGCATCACACCTAAATTTCTCATCCTCCTAGGTAGCCTCTTATGGGCTCAAGTGCTTCCACTGCACTTTAAACTACAATTGCTCACTTCTGTAGTATACTTTCTCTCTGATCAAGAATGCGTGAAGGCTCGACTAGGAATACTACATCTAGTTCGACCTACATCCACAATCATTATGGATACCTTTAGTTTCCATCAATAATTATTTAAGAAACATATATTTAATCATATCAAACTCTATTATAGGCACCACTAGTTATTATTTATTTTCCCGACAAGGCTCATCAACATGCATCATAACCCAACAAGGGATATAAACCTATACTCAATAAGAATTAACAACATCATTCCAAGCTCATCAATAATAGAAATATATCAATTTTCTTTCCTAATGGCTATGCCAATTGAAAAGGACCCCATTATGTGGTTCCACTATAAATTTCAGATCATGGAAGTACCAATTTTATTTGCACTTTTTACATAGTGGTAATAAGATTTAAAAAATTATTTATATTTCTTGTATTTTATGATAAATTGCAACTAGTGTATTGTCGAATTGGGTAGCATTACCATGTTTTTATCTTAATATAAAATGTTATATATGCAGTAGTCATGTATGAGTCAAGTTTAGAATAACCTCTTTTTCTTGCCATGTTCAAGGTGGCTATATTGTTGTCTACCTTTTCCAAGTAAACTTAGTTATGCCCATTTTAGGATGCTTTGATATTTTCTTTTAGTGTCAAACCAAGAGTCCATTTTGCAACATTCATTAAATTTTGGCCCTTTGTCATCCTGCACTGCAGATTATTGATGAAAGTTATATACAATCTTTCGTACATGTACATTTATGGGATTTCTCCATTTCGCGCTTGTATGTGTATTGACACTCTCACACTCTCTATGTTAATTTAGTGTACTTATTTTCTTATATATCAGTTCACAACATGTTATTCACTTCATTCAATAGCAGACAATTTTAATACATTTGACCTACAAGATCCCATGGAATTGTTAATAAACAACAATTTTATCCCAGCATGAGAATAACTAATTATCTTACTATACCACTCACCGGTAATCATACTTGTTATCATTATCTCCTTCTCTTCTTTTTATTTCAATGAATATTTCTTTACCTTTCCCCCATGATGGCTCACCACCAACGATATGTCCTTTAGGCATCATCAGATTTCAAAATATAGAATATGTCGCAGCATAATTTTACCCAGGTTGAGGACAATTACGATTATCATTGTCCCTTTCCCGAGTGGACCCAAATATGTCCATGTTAATTATTTGCCGATTGTTTCATGCAAAAGTGTATATCAAGGTTTTATAATTAGTTTGATTACATTATTTTAATTTTTTCCTTCTAATCTTTCCCACTAGACCATCGAGGCCAAAAGTGTTGGAAATAATACTGAGAGGGGGGGTGAATGGATATTTGGATGTATGGATATTTGTGGAGAATGGAGTAATAGATGATAACTTTGATAAAAAAATATAGGAATGAAATCATGAGAGGGTTTTCCAAGTCAGATGTTGAAAAATTAATATGTTTTAAGATTGCCAAGGAGATATGGGATAAATCGTAGTCCATCTATGATATAAATATGCAAGCTACATGTGATGTCAAGAGGATTTCCCTAGAGGATGGAGCATTCAAAAATTCGAATAGACTTGCATATCATGAGTCAGAGGATGATCCTCATGTATCAACAAGATAAGTTGTTGATAAACACTCAGAGGAGATGAAATTTGAAAGTAAGTTGTTGTTTTGTTGTTACTATCACATAATAGGCCTTTTATCTTCAAGTTTCTTAACCACAAGTACTAGTGAAGAAGGAACTACTTTAATAGCAATAACAGATCTAGGCATTGGTAAAGAAGAAGATGCATCCACCCATAATGAAGAAGAATAATAACTAGAGTTTCAAGGGAAAAGATTATTGAACAATATGTGAGTGAAATTGACACTTGTTGTGAATCTAGTTCCTCCTCTATTGAGTTGGAATATCTTGAAGAAAATATATATTTGAATAGGCAAATCATATCATCTCTCAAGGAGATCAAAAAATTCAAAGCCAACAATATGGAATTGGAAGAAGAGAATAGAAAATTAAATGATCAGTTGATGAATCTTCAGAAGGATTTCAAGACATTCAAACCAAACATTGTTCCTCTCAGGCTGAAACAATGTTGGAAGATGAAAGTGACCAAGAAACATCATTAAAAGGACCCACCGGCTTTGTTAAAGAAAGATCCAACAATAATAAAGTAGAAAATAAAAGAACACTTCATCATGGAGATAAAAGGACTTCCAAGAATCAAAATAAAGTTATGCAACCCCTCATATGTTTTTATTGTAGTAATGTAGGGAAATTTTCCTTCAATTGTTGAGAAAGGAAAAAGAAGGTGCAACAACAGAGGTTGAACGCTCCATTTAAGCAACAACCATGAATTCCTCAGAAGGGAAATTAAAAAAAACATGCACAAAGACCCTTTTGCCATCAAATGTAATATTATCAGTGGCCGAGGAGAATGAGTATTCGTCCAAGAAGTTGGATGAGAAGAATAATTGGTAAGAAGAACCATTCCTTTCCCCCTTCTTGAATAAAATTGAATGACATGGGTAAGAATTATGTGCATAAAGTAGTTGCTTGCAAATTTTGTAGGAAAACCAATTTTCTAATGATTCACCTATTTATTTCCTTGGATAAGTTAATTCTTCCTCTAATTCATCATAATAAACATTGTTAAAATATTATCAAAACTCAAACACAAACTAAAACAAGGAATTAATGGAATTAACTAGAAAATACTTGAACCAATACTTAACCCAGCCTCGAAATGTGAGAGAAAATAATCTATAAAGAACATTAAGATCAATAATATTATGTGTTAAACACTTAGCAATTTGTTTTTAAGGATAGTCTTCTACATATGTGTTACCTCCACCATCAAAGGTGAGCCTTGACAAGAGGGAAATTTCTTATTGGAAATATTGGGTAAATGAAAATTAAAAGCGAGTTCCAAAACAATGATATGTGTCAAAGCCATTATTTAGATGTGCAAAAAAATAACTTGACTTCGAATAGGACAACTTGTCCTTTAAATTGCATTATAGGGCATGGTGAGATGACACAAAGAGGAAGGATTGAATCTAGAAAAATTAGAGACTGAGGGATAATGATCTAATTATTTATTTTACCTTAGGCCCACCTTCTAGCACTATTTCGTTGATGAAGCCTTTTGGACTGTTTGTCAACAAAGGGGATGTGACCAAAACTAAATTTATTCACGAAACCTAAGTTGTTTGAATAGCCACTCCCAACGGGTTTAAAGCCTCTATTAGCTTATAAATATCTTCCTCTTGCAAAGAAGAGATTGCGGGGAATATCCTATCGTTATCCTAAAATTTTATATACATGAACTAGAGTTTATGTTTTATGTTGATTATGTAGACAATAGATTAAACTTAATTATATATAATGTATTGAAGTATTTGTGTTAATAACTAAATATAGAATGAACAACATTATACACAAATATACAAAATCCAATTTACATATGCAAACAAAAGGAAACAACTAGAAACTAATGTAATTGGGACAAATATAAAATAATGTTTTGTGTTTTGTTTGTGTAATTTTGTGGATTTTAATGCAGACTGAATGACTAATTTCAATTATAAATGAAATTATAATTTAGAATCTAGTTAACTTTTAATAGGATATTTTGTAAAAGACAGAGAAACCACAAATCCTTGCAATCTTCTAACTTTCAAACAAGCACATAATAGTCTCAACTTTCCTTCATATTTCACATCAAGAATCAAATGCAATGAAAATATACACATAATTACCTTATACTAACTTGCTTAAGGAAAAATCAAATTACTATAACAATTCCTATGGAACAATAAATCACTCAACACTTAAACCCTAAAATTTTTCAGCAAGTGGAAAAAGACTTATATGTGTGTATAAATCATTATAGTCCTATTATTAGTCCAATTGATATATAAATAAAATACTCCAACAATCTAAATTTTGAGAATTCGTTCATAGAAAATCAGACTTAAGTAATTTACATATCAAAAATATCCTTTAAGACACCAATATTGAAAGGTTAATTCAATCATAAATATGTGTAATCAGAACTAATACAACAAAGAAAAGATGCAATTAAATAATTTTTTATTCACATATCACAACCATGTAAATAACAATGTTCATTCTTGAGAGCTTCCCAAAACAAGTTTATAAGAAATCCAAAAAACTCTTTAAAAAGCAACTATGGACTTGAAACATCATATATAATTAAGTTTGAATCTTCTGAAATTGTTCAAGCACAATAACACTTATAGTAAACAGAGTTAATGTTCATAAGTTCGATAGTAATCAAAATTTAATGAGCATCCTTCGCCATTCTTGCATGCTCTAAACTTCTGATGCACGTCCCTCACCCCCTTCCATTTTTTTTTTCCTTTTATAACTTTTAAATGCCTCTTTATTTTCCTAAAAAAAATTCAGGTCTAGGTAACAATATAATGTATCTAAATCTAGAATTTTCCCTTTTATCCGATATGAGACTTATCTTTTTTCTATAAATGGTAATCCTTCCTTCATTGGAGACATTTGAAAATGTAATTCTGACCTCATCTTCTCCATTGCACCCTTATTAGTCCCTGCTTGGGACTATTAGCGATCGATCGATCGCTGACCGAGCATTAGTTCATAATTTGACCGTTTTATTTTCAGTGTTTTGGTATTTTAACCTAAGTTTAATGCTCGGAATTTTGATTCAACAAACTTTTAACCAAAGTTTTGGTTCGGAAAATAATTGGGGTCTTATTACAGCCTTCACATTGTTCGATGCAAAGTACGGTTGATATGCCAACATTTTAAACACAACTTACTTTGTCCTAAGTTTTTGGTACTGTTTTGCGTGTCCTGCATGCAAGGCAGATGTTTGCATATGGTTTAAGTGTGCCAGATATTTCGCCTGTTGTCCATGAAATCTTTGAATGCTTTTGTCATTTTAGATATGCCCTTTTGATTGAATTCCTTTATAATTTAATTGGCATTTTTGTATGTACTTCTTCCAAGTGCTCTTCATCTATTGCAGGCTAGATTTTGTTTTTTTTGTTCCACCAATAAAGTTATCCTATGTTGTTTGAAGTGGTCATGATATGAATTTTGGTTTGGTTATAACATATGAGCTAATTGCCAATGCGGCGTACATAGCAACACCCAGTAAGGGAATTCTAGCTACAGATGAGAGCACTAGAACCATCAGAAAGCGGTTGGAGAGCATCAATGTGTAATGAATAAAATATATAAATAATATAAATATAATGTAAAAGATAATAATCATAAATAATAGTTAGTTAAGCTAGTAATTAAGGTTGAAGAGGCATGTCTAATAAGACATGACTCTTCATGAAGAGACACTTGCTTGGTATATAAGCAAGCCTCTCGTTCTCATTTGTAAATCATCATTCATTCTTATTCATTTTATTTAATATAATATTTATCTCCTTAATGGATATCTTGACATTCCAAGTATTTTGGAGTAATTAATTTATAGAAGGAACTTTGTTCGCTTCATTTGGTATCAGAGTCACGTTTGGCTGATCACTAGGCCTTTGGCTATCAACCTATCATCAACCTTGTTGCTCTCATAATTGAAGCAACCTTGTTGCTGTCATAATTGAAGCGTTTCGCTATATATTGGGAGATTCTCCATTTTTTAGGTCTTTGGCCATTTGCTACTAATTAAAAAAATAATAATAAAGAATAAAGAAGAAGGGTATATAAAAAAAAGAGGAAAGGAAATAATATATTCTAAACAAGCAAACAAAAAAAGTGAAAAAATATATCTATAAAAAAAGGTTTTACATTATTGATAAAAAGTGCATAATAAAGATAAGTGGGAACCTTTTCAACTATATTTAAGACTTTTTCCATGGAGAAGCGCGCGGTTTTAGAAACCAGTGGTAAGTTTTACATTTTACATGGAGAACATTAACCGAGGTTTTGAAAACAACCCATGGTAATTGCCCATGGTATTTTAAAAAGTAAAAAAAACGAAAGGAATACGTTTTAATTTTTACGTGGAGAACATTTACTTTTGACGTAGAGAACATTTTAACGGAGGTTTTAAAAACAACCCATGGTATTTTAAAAGTTAAAGAAAAAAAGGATACAAAAGCTCTTACGTAAAAGGTAAATATTACCTTTATAGGAGGTTTTAAAAACAACCCATGGTAATAGCCCATGGTATTTTAAAAGTAAAAGAT